>JAXIVD010002053.1:35000-52500 GCA_036785275.1 Cancer borealis
TGTGAGGTGTGTGAAAGGTCACAGCCTTGCCCATAGATCGGCCTTTATGAGCTCTATGCTCTCTCCGGGAGGATAATGGCTGGCGATCACGACTCCTCAAGACTGTGGGTGAATCTCACACACACACACACACACACACACACACACACACACACACACACACACACACACACACACACACACACACACACACACACACACACACACACACACACACACCTATATCAATCATAAAACGATCACCTTCCCACCATTATCAGCACTAAAGGAGTTCTCTAGTGCTTGCTTTCATTTATATCTACTCAAGAAAATTCCTGTCTGTGTGGCCGAAGTACTCGTTAATATTGACATACTGGCTGGCAGCGCTGCAGGGGAGAGCCATGTCTGGCAAATCACAAACTAGGCGCTGCTGGTCGAAGACTGTACCTTCCCCACAAAAGAAGGAGAAATGACGAGTAATAACTTCGCCAAAGTTGATGTAAGGCAGACACACATGGAAGATAGCGCAGTCGTTGGCTTGATCAGCGTAGTAGCCATAGGGCAGATCAGTGCAGTCAAATCCAGGCTGAATATCGCCCAGGATGGATGAGGCATTGGACGGGAGATCGAAGACGTCCTGGCCACTGTCCCGACGCTGATGGAAATCAGGGAGACCGGCTATCACGCTCACCAAAGCTGTAAAATAAAACAGAGTACAAGGCAAATGTAATACAGGCTTCTATAGTATCCTTCCCTCCATCATCACCACCACACACTCTCAAACTTGATCTCTCTGCTCACCCTAAAACAGTCACGCTATCTTGCACACTCATTCACTATCATATCCCCTATACACATGGATGCACACACGAAACTAACTTTTCTTCACGTAAAAAACAAACAAAACAAACATGCTGCCTAACTTAACATAGACAGTCTGAAACTCATCCCTTTGCTCATTACCCAAAAGCAATAGGATATTCATGATGATATGCAGTGTAGAGATTGATAGACGTGGCGTGGCTGGGCGGGGCTGGGCGTGTGTGTGTGCGTGGACAGGTGTTGGGGATACAAGTGAGGCCTTCATTGATGTCCCCACTGTTTTATACGGGCTCGGGGACAAGGGACGAGCAGCTGAATGCCTTGCCGTCCATTGACATCATCTTGGATATCATTATCAGAGAGAGAGACGGTCGCGGGCACTGTCTTGATTGCTTCCAGGCGCAGGATGTCATTCATTCCTAAGGGTCTTGTTATAGAAGGACCTGAATTCACATGTAACCGTGCAAACAATATAATTTGATCTTAAATGTAAATGCAAACATGAGTAATAAGAAACATAACGTAATTAAAGAAACTAACTAACATTGTACAACTGTCTCTTATTGTGATTGACGGTGGTTAGGTTAAAATGAAACACTTGTCTTTTATTTCTTCCCTTTGTTTTTATTCCTCTTTTACCGTAATCATTCACATCAGATACCCTCATCCCATGTCTGAGTTATGGAGCCTCTGGTATGACAATGGCCTCGACGAATAGTTTGTTCCAAGTTTGGGAGTCTCCGCGTCTTATCATAGCTGGTCACAGCCTATAATGTAACGGCACACTCTTCTATTAATACCTGTTACCTGGTTGGACTGAAGGAGGATAACTAGACTGAAGGAGTTAATTATTATTTTGTTCGATCACACTCTCCCCTCACTTATGTTCATTCATGAATGAAATAAATAAATAAAATCGATAGTTTCAAAGTGATCCATGGATCACTTTGAAACACTCGATTTTATTTTTCATTTGCTGTATAGATTTAGTTAGCTCAATCTTTAAAAAATCCATTGCTCATTTTGTTATTTCTGCTATTTAGTTCAGGTGACTTCACATGTACATTATTTGCCTTGGCTAAACATACTACATGGAGACTTGACTGTCCTTGTCAAGTTGCCATTCAGGAGTCAGGACAAGCAGTCAAGCACCTCAGGCCCAGGGAGACAATATAACTGGTGAGAATACATTACCACATTACACTGCCAGATGCAGGACCTCCAACTCCATACCGGTCCAGGTGGAACTAATGAATAGAGACGTCAGAGTGGGAAGCAGCGCTGGACCACCACCACTGTCAGGCATAGACCTCAACAACACCAAGTAAACCAAGTACCAAGAATCATCACATTAAACTATAATAAGTGCTTGCATCTTTGATTTATCATGTTATAGTAGAAAGATATAATATTACGTCCCTTAGACTATACTATTCTTCTTGGTAATTTGTTGTAGCCGTGCACTTACAGGCTGTAGTGTCAGCCTGCAATGCCCCAAAAGTGTAGGCGCCTTCACACTAGCATATTTTCCGTCAACTTTGTGAAAAAACTGAAGAGCACGCCGTTACATACGAGCAATCTTTATCGACAATACCTGGAGCGCGCGTCGTCATACACACACACACACACACACACACACACACACACACCTGTTCGTCTACACTGTTTTCGTCATCAGTAAACAGACATGACATTAACACCCAAGCAAGAATTAGCTTCTCTGAATTTCATGATGTGTCTTGTCCATCGAAAACGAGCCAAATTTGCTATAAAAAAAAACGTGCATGGATGTGTTCAACACTTTTTTCATGTAGATTTAATTGCTGGGGCCCCAGAGACAGCGGTGGCTTCTTATCTGATAAAATATAAATTCTTCTGATAGTTTTGTCCACCTAGGATGAATTTTTGCGTCTATGGTATACAGAAACCAAATATTTGCTTGAAAAACGCAATTAAAGTCTTTTGACTCTAATTTTGGTCTAGTCATGCGCGACACTGTTGATTATAATGAAACCACAAATTAGATGTAACCTCATGTGCAATTATTAAATTTATTAATTGTTACATTCCGTAACACTCATCATATCTGCACGTGCTCTCTCATACCTCTTGCATTCTAACATCAGATGTACCACAGTCTCATCCACACCCGTCACTCGGTCTACGGTCTAGTCATGCGAGACACTATTAGTTATTATGAAACCACACATTAAATGTAACCTCATGTGCAATTATTAAATTTATTATTTGTTATCATTTTACAAATTTAAGTATATATATTTTTTGATACAAGCTAGCCATTTACTTGGAATAATTTCATATTATCCACTATGCATTCTGATTTGACTAAAAAGTTGTTGAGTTGATCAGACGGACAAAAGTTATCGAAACGAGAAGTTGACGGAAACGGTAAAAATTGTCGGTGAAAGTGCTATAGTGTGAAAACCCCACTGGTAGCAGACGAGTCAGTGCTCACTGTTCAATGTCAGTCAAGGATCATTTACAATGAATGATCCTTGGTGTCAGTGGATCAGATCCTGTTGAGTTGACCTGACTTCTGGAGGAAGATCGTGGTGTGTTTGAGTACTTTGAAGGTCAGGACAAGATCTTGAGAACCACCCACGGATTATATACACCTAAGAGGTGAGTGTAGGAGTGCCATGCTGTGGGAGCACAAACCCAATTTAACGGACTAATTCAACCAAGTATAAAGTATCGTTATATCGAGCTTTCCGATAAATTGACCATTGGCTCTTTCCTGTTTATTATTGCATTTTAGGCATGGTTTCAATAAGATTCCACAACACAAATCAACCTAGAACAAAGAACTTAAGAATATAAGGAGGCCTGCCCGAAGTAGTTCCTGTTCTCATAAACTCCCCTATTACCTCTGGAGGAAGGTCCTGGTGTGATTGAGTACTTTGAAAGTCAGGACAGCGTCTTGAGAGCCACCCAAGGATTACATATCATTGGAGCCACCTAAGAGGTAAGTTTTTGTTGGTCTGCAGAGATGGAGAGAGGACAGTGTAGGGTATTGTTTTACAAAACGCAAACTGTGTGACAAGAAAAACTAGTTTAGTAATAGGAAGTACACATTTTTCTAAGATATTTTTCGTCGCAAATTACTGCTTCAGAAGTACAGTGCGTTTTGTAAAACTTTACCATGTTATGTTATGTTAGGTTGGTTAGGTTATGTTAAGGTTGTTAGGTTAGGTTACAGTCATGTTATGGATTTGGACTTGAGTTGGGAGTCACCCAGTATAGACTGTCGGTGTGTTCTTTGTATCGATAAGTTAGGTTCGGGTATATACGATTTTTACATTTTATTACCCAAATCCAGAAAAAATCTAAGGTTGAGAATCCTAACTTTTGGGTAATAAAATGTAAGCATTTATATAACCGTACCTAACCTAACTTAACATAAGCGTAACCTTACCTAACAACCTTAACCTAACCATAACTTAACCTAACCTAACCAACCTAACATAACATGGTAAAGTTTTACCAAACACCAGTCAGTACTTCTGAAGCAGTAATTTTCGACGGAAAATGCATAGAAGAAAAATGTCTTAGAAAAATGTGTACTACCTATTACTGAACTAGTTTTTCTTGTCACACGGTTGCGTGTTTTGTAAAATAATACCCAGTGTAGTAGGTGGTGTTCTAGAGACACCAAGGGCAGTGAGGGTCATCTGTCATGCCCAACTTGTGTAGGTGTTAGCTTAGGCGGCGGCTGTCTAATTCTGAGTGTAGTGATGGCAGTGTCAAGGGCACAGTTGGGTGAGTGGGTCCACACACATGACACCAGTGGTGTCGTGTGTGTTGTCTGATGCGTCCAAGTGAGTGTACTGTAGGGGGTGAGTTAGGTCTGTGTCCCAGTGTAGTTTGCAGGCTGTCTGGAAGTTGGTCAGAAAGTCAGTGTGGTCAGTAGGGAGGTCTATGGGGATGGGGTGAGAGTGTGGGTTCTATTGCAGTTTAAGCCACTGCACAAATTAATTATTCTGGACTTAGAAGTGTTTAAATATCATTATTTTAACAATTTTTCACTATACACATAACCAGGGACAAATTAATATTAATGGCATAATGCGTCTTTGAAGTTAGGTTAGGTCAAACAAAAACATTTAAGATTGCAAATCATAATGAGAGACACTATGAAAGACTTGCACAGAAAGCTTATGTTATATTAGGTTAGGTTAGATTATACTAGGACAGTGATTCCCAACCGGGGTTCCGCAGACCATCACCAGGGGTTCCGCAAGAAACCGTAAAATAATTATGCGCTATTACAAAATGACAGTGATCTTAATTCATAATTCCTACTCAACGACACGTCACAAACACTGTCCAGACACCAACATACTCGTAGGTGTCAGTTAGTACAATGTATATACTATATACTATGCATATACTATTGCTATGCTATGCATACTATACATATGCATAGCAAATACTATGCATAGAATAAACAAAAAATTTGTTTTATTGCCGGTGCGGGATACGCCCTTCAATCCTGGGTAGGAGGGTGACGCAACCCCGTACGAGTATCATACGTGTCACGAGCCCCAGCCCAGCTGTTCACACATCTTCCTTCAGTCAGTTTTGAGCAGCGCAACCGAGTGAAACGCTGTTTTAATTAATCTCACCAGTTAATATTTGTTTGCTACGGATTTTAAAGACTGAAGCATGTTCAAATATTTTAAAAGAAAGCATGTCAGTGGAGAGGAGGACAGTGACGAAGAATCACAAATACCACAGCAAAGTACGAGTAAAGGAAAAGTGAGTGATGTTAAAAAAAAACGCCTTTACAATGACAGTTATCTGGCCATTGGCTTTACATGGACTGGATAAGAAAACTGTCCACTTCCTTTGTGCATTGTTTGTGGGAAAAAGCTCGCCAACACAGCTATGGCCCCAGCCAAGTTAAAGCGACATTTCACTACTAATCACAGCCACTTGTCAAGTAAAACCGTGGATTATTTTCGAAGACTCTTGGATTCACAGCAGAAACAAAGACAAGTTTTTGTAAAGAAGGTAACCAGCAGTGATAAGGCCCAAGAAGCAAGCTATTTAGTGGCTGAGCTAGTTGCCAAGAAAATGAAAAGTCATACTATTGCAGAAAGCCTAATAATGCCTGCTTGCAAAATAATTGTGAGAACAATGCTAGGTGAAGAAGCTGAAAGTGAATTAAGCAAGGTTCCTGTTTCTGATAATACAATTAGTAGGCGTGTAGATGACCTGTCCAACAATATTTCTGGTATTTTGTCTGAAATACTGCAAAATACCAACTTTGCTCTCCAAGTAGATGAGTCTACTGATATAACTGGTAAAGCTCAGCTGCTGGCATTTGTACGATTTGAAAATGAAGGTGAAATAATGGAAAATTATTTTTGCTCTAAAGAACTGCCAGAAACTACCAAAGGCCACGACATTTTCAATATCTTGTCTTCTTACCTGGAATCTTGTGGTTTGTCATGGAACCGATGCATTGGAATCTGCACTGATGGTGCTCCCTCAATGATTGGCTCAGTACAAGGCTTTGTATCACGCGTGAAAGAAAAAAAACCTGAAGTCATAACAACTCACTGCTTTCTCCACCGAGAAGTTCTGGTTTCAAAAACTATTGGGGATGATTTAAAACACGTCCTTGATATAACTGTGAACATAGTCAACTTTATAAAGCAGCGCCCTCTGAAGTCTCGCATGTTTGCAAGGTTGTGTGAAAACATGCAGAAAGATCACGTGACGCTTCTCCAGCACACAGAGGCTCGATGGCTTTCGAGAGGTAAAATTTTGACAAGGGTATTCGAGCTGCGACAGGAACTGCTGCTTTTCTTCAAAGAGAATAATAAAGCCAGTTTCTGTGAATGTCTTGAATCTACAAACTGGCAAATAAAACTAGCATATTTAGCAGATATTTATCAGCATTTAAATAACTTGAACACCAGCATGCATGGTGCGAAGGAAAACATTCTGACTTCCACAGACAAACTTCTTGCATTTAAGAATAAACTTGCTGTTTGGAAAAAGCACCTTTCAAGAGGAAGCGTCGAAATGTTTCCACTCCTACTTAAAGTTCAAACTCAGAATGAATATGAAAATGTAATTCCATTAATTACAAGTCATTTGGGATCACTGTCAGAAAAACTTCATAAGTACTTTCCCTCATTGTCATCAGAAACGTATGACTGGGTGAGAAACCCCTTCACTGAGTTCTCACCAAGTACAGAAAACCTACTTAGTCTGCAAGAAGAGGAAGAACTGAGTGAACTACAGTGCGATCGAACCTTGAAAATGAAATTTAATGAAGTATCACTTGACAAGTTTTGGATTTCAGCAAAGCAAGAGTACCCTGTCATCTCAGTAAAAGCATTGGATGTTTTACTCCAGTTTTCGACTTCTTACCTCTGTGAACAAGCTTTCTCATGCCTGACCGTCATTAAAAGCAAATCAAGAAATCGTCTTATGTCTGTCGAGGAAGAACTGCGTGTGTGTCTGTCAAAAATTCGGCCAAGAATTTCACAGATACGCAAAGAGAAACAAGCCCAAGTATCACACTGAAGGTAAATCATAACATTATGCATGATTATTGACTTATTAGTGTGAACTCTCATGTGATGTAATTGTAGATTTCATATGAATTATATTGCTCAAGAACTTTTCTTTAAAAAATAATATACATACATATACTACATATCGGGGTTCCTTGGAATATGAACAATTATTACAGGGGTTCCTCCAAGGTGTAAAGGTTGGGAATCACTGTACTAGGAGGTAAGGTTTGGTTATACTAGGTCCAGGAGGTTGTATTGTGCCATCACCATTGTTGAAGGACAGCTGCCAAAACAAAATTGATAAAGTAAATACTGTATTCGTGTTTTGAAAGCATATTTGGTATAATTTGGTAGAACGTTGGGTGAAGATTCGGTTCTTTAACAACCCAGGCTAGCAAGAAAGGCTCCAGACTGGTTCCATCCCTTCCTTGTCTCCTTCCTGTTGATTGTAGGATTGAGAATTGAGTGGGTTGTCTCCTGAATAGAAGTAAAGATAATACAAGGCATACATGCATCCTATACTGGAACTTGCAATTCACTGTTAAACCTATTATCACTTTTGTCCTGTGCAATTCATGTGGCATCAATAATTGAAAGCCAAGGTGTTCTGATGTATACCTGCTACATTGTTCAGCTAATTTTACAATGTAATACAATACAAGTTCAATTTAAGGGCGCTTTCACACAAGCGTTCCCTTACTCACGTTTGCGTGTGTGGTGTTTTAACATTCAATGGATTATAATGGGACCTTTCACACGACATGTTGCACGCACGTTCAACGCAGCGCAAATGCCCAAGCTAGCAAGGACATACGTTCTTCCTGCCTTGCCCGTTCTTGCTGGCTATTAGTGGCAATGGCAGCTTGCACACGAACATCTAGGTATGCGGATGACTGAAAGGAAGGTACGGACAGGAACACAGGGCGG
Source organism: Cancer borealis (assembly GCA_036785275.1). Taxonomy (NCBI): domain Eukaryota; kingdom Metazoa; phylum Arthropoda; class Malacostraca; order Decapoda; family Cancridae; genus Cancer; species Cancer borealis. The sequence continues at coordinate 43,283 of JAXIVD010002053.1, forward strand.
CAGGGATCTGCTGGTCTGTCAGTGAAAATTGAATGCGAGGTCAATGTGTGTACAAAAATCTAGCATATTTCTGTGCGTGTGTTCAAGGCGCACAAAAATGCCTGTGTGAAAGAGGCCTGACAGAAATCTTAATTCATGGGGAAAATTTCAATGCTCGGTATAGAAGTGAAAATAATTCTGCTCAATCAAGTTCTGCTTATGCCTGCTGACTCACACACCTTGCTTTATTTTTTGGTGCAGATTTCTTTGTTCTAGACCTATTTGTGATGCGGAACCCTATTGAAACCATCCCTAAAATGCAAGAAAAACAGGAAAGAGCCAATGGTCAATTTATCGGAAAGCTCCATTTAACGGTACTTTTTACTTGGTTGAATTAGTCCGTTAAATTGGGCTTGTAAAATGGAATGCCTATTGAATTACACTCAAATCTCGTTTTAATGGACTAAATGGGGAATCAACTTGTATGCAACTTGAAAATGACCGTTGCTTGATATTTGGTGGGACAGACACCAGTATTTTTCATATGGTACACAGATTACCACATATAAAGGCAATCTTATTATGAAATGCAATGATTGTTTCACTTAGCTTACTTATTTATATGACTAAATATTTTATGAATATAAATATGTACAACTTAGACATCACATATTAGGAAATAATAATTGCATGAAAGTATATTGTTTAGTGGTCAGTTGTCTCAACCAGCAGACGTTTTGAAGGAATCTGTCCGCCTGTCCGGTAGTATATGGAGTCTGTTAAATACGAAATCCGTTGAATTGAGGGTTGAGTGTACAGTGAAGACCACCCAATGTTCACATCATAACATGTTGAAAATAGTTGAAAAGTTATATAGAATGTCTACATTCTTTACTATAAAATTTCTATATCCTAGTTTTCTACAAGGTGCATAGTTTTCTCTTCTGTCTGTTTCCTGCCGGCATGTTGCAGGAGGAAGAGGTGGATGGGGGGAAGTCGTCTTCTGATTTATCTTGTTCTCCTACATATATAGTTTACAGTATTAGTATGTAGTCCAGTAGATACCTTATTTATAGACCAATAGGTTTTCTGGTATCTGATTTCCTTATGTTCAGGCTGTTAAAGTTAAACATGAAATTCAATCTTGTGTATCATTCAGTCTTGAGTTTCATAAAGGTAAAAAATATCTTGACTACAAACAAATGGTATTTAATCAAAACATTTTATAAGATGGAAAAAAAATCAGCAAATGGTATCTATTCCTTTTTCTTCCTCTTAGCCAGCTTTGTCTTGTCTTTCTATTTACTGTCTTTATTTTTACATAATCACATTTACTTTATAGGGACATCAGAATGGAGTCTGCAGCAGGAAAGACTGGAGTGGACCAGGCAAGTGATGCAATGGGATGGATGGCAGTCCAGCAGGTTACAGGACGCATGGTGATCCAGCAGTGCCTTAGTGCGGCACTCAAGCTCAAGGGTGCCGATGGTGTGACACCGGAAATTATTGAGGTGAACCTTTTATTTATTGTTGTTTCTTATCCTGTAAATTAAAAGTGATAGTGTGGTACAGAAGTTTCTGTTTTTTTCTTTTCTTTTCAGTAGGTAAGTATTTTAAACTACATGTATACTTCTCTAATATAGTTATGTAATGTATTGTTTTCATGCAATTACACCACTCTAAAATTAAAAAAATTTCTAGTTTATGTTGAATTATATCCATGTGTGTGTGTGTGTGTGTGTGTGTGTGTGTGTGTATGTGTGTGTGTGTGTGTGTGTGTGTATGTGTGTGTGTGTGTGTATGTGTGTGTGTGTGTATGTAATTCTTGAGGATCTCATACTGGACTCGTAATCGCCAGCCATTAACCTCCAAAGAGAGTTTAGGGCTCATTATAGCTTGATCTATGGATAAGATGGTCACCTTTAACACATCACACACCCCATCTTCTTGCTCAAAGAGGACAGTAATTGCTCGATCATCAGCTAAAAATTTACACCTTGAGCGAGGCGCGAACTCAAGCTTGCTGAGTGACAGGCTGAGATGGTAACACTAAACCACCAAGCAGTGTGTGTGTGTGTGTGTGTGTGTGTGTGTGTGTGTGTGTGTGTATCCTCAGTAGGTAAGCATAAATTATATTTTCAAACCTTTAGAAGTACGTGTAGAAAATCAATTAAATTACCGTACTCTAAAAATACCATTCCTTTCAGATTGGTCGTGGGATGATTGTGTTTGTGTGCTTCTTGGAGAATGCAACAGAAGAGACAGTTGATAAGATGTCTAAACACATAACCAGCGTACGCCTGTCTGAGAGTGACACAAGGCGGCGTGTGTCAGTGTGTGAGGCGCAAGGGAATGTGCTTATTGTGCCTCAATCAACATTAGGCGGCAAACTGAAGGGGAAAGCAATACAGTACCATATGAATATCGAAAAAGCCTTTGGTGAAGCTCTGTATCACAAGCTTTGCCAACAAGTACGAAGCAGTGCGGAGAAGGTTTCAAGTGGCAATGTAAAGTGTGGAGTGTATGGTACCAGGCAAGTCCTCAGTATGGATACGAATGGGCCTTATACTCATATTATAGAAGTCTAAAACTCCATTGGTGGCAGTGATATAACCTCCAGGTGAGTGTGTTGTGGCTTTAATGGTGTATATATTCCCTAATGCTATTCTGTCACGGTCTGTTTGCGTTGTTATTCTGTGCCATAAGAAAGTGGAGATGAATTACCTTTGATGTAAAATCTTTTATTGTTCTGAAGTCATGTATTCATCATTAATTCCCTTTTGACTTCAAGTAAGTTAAAATGCATTCCTATAAAGATACACTAATGTTGCCAAATAAAACTTTGAAATAGCCTACTGGGTGTTTTCCTTCAAAAATATTAATACTTTACTTACATGTGTAAGTGAGATTGGTATTAGCTAAATGAATGGGGGAATATGTCAGCTAGGGTCTGATGGATCATACGTCAAAAGGATGTGTCACCCGTACACATGAGAAGGGAAGCACTCCATGCAAACCTAACCTTACCTCACAATAGCCCGACACTTAGTGGTTTACAAACAGAATATCGGTTGTGGAGGTAAAGTATAGATCGGCACTCATTAAAATCTTTACAGATGTGTTAAGAACAATAAGTATAATAGGTAGAGCCAATATTTGGATCAAATCAGCATTGATTTCCTGTTATTTAGATTTTCTGGATTTAGGAAATATTCTTTGATATTCTATGTTAGGTTGTTGTTGTTTAGGTGTGCGAGGATCCTTTGAAGAACCCTATGAGCCCTGGTGATGTGCTATGATGGCATCACAGGCATAGCAGCTGACCTGTCTTGTTGAGGAAGGCACGGGTGAGGCGGATGACAGCGTGTTGTTGTAAAGGTTGGATGCCCGCCTCCGCCAGCAGGGTGGCCAGGTCAAAGGTGTTAACATTCAGGGTGAAGAGATGAGAATGTAGCACCACACACTGGGAGTGGAAGCGTGGACACTAGTAACAAGTGTTCAATAGTCTCCAGGATGTTTCTGCACCAGGGCTAGTGTGGGTCAGGGGACAGATGCAGGCAGTGAAGGTGAGCTGTGAGTGTTGTGTGAGTCCTTTACATGTTATATGACGTCCCTCGGCATATGCACCCAATGGTGATTGCATATATATATATTAGACTGCGTTATCATTCTTTTTTAATATAGTAACTTGAAAACGGGGTGGTGATATTAAGTGTGAACGATCAAGTACACAGTCTTATAGTAAGGTGTATGATCCCCTTCCCTTAGACACAGGTTGGTGTGGGGGTGCAGGAGGCTGTAATGGCGGTGGTACAGGAGCCACACTGAATATCAAAGCCAAGAAGGACGAGTTTGTATCAGTTGTTCGGAAGAATACAAACTGTAAGTCCTTTGTTGCCGTTGTTCTTAATATTATTGTGAAGCTTGTTATTATCCATTTGAATATTGTTTTAACCACTGTATTTTGATGATAAAGTTCATGCAGCTCTGTATTCAATTTCAGTTCTACAAATCCTTGGAATGTGAACATGAGACTCTTCATGCCGGCAGTGACTGGACACATTGCCTTAAGGCCACACATTAGTTGCAGCTCAAGTTCAGATACTAGTTCATTGAGGATCAAGGTCATAGGGATGGACTAATGCTGCCTTGACTCTGAAGATCTTGAAGCTAGTTTGAAGACACCTACCTATGACTCCAGCATGGTCTGGATACTTTGTGAGTAAGGCAGCTCATGTCAGCCCCACACCCGCTATTAAGAAGAAGCAATGAACTCTCCCTCCCCGCCCCCGATTTGATTAACTGAGCTCGTGGGAACCTCCTCCAGGGGGAATGGGATAACTGGCCGCAGCCCAACTGGCCACGGGAAACTGCCGCGGCAAGCTGACCGCCGCGACTGGAAACTGCAAACGTACTCAAGGCAGCTCCTTAAGCCCCCACCAGCCAATAATTGATTCTCGAAGACGAACCTACGTCTTGAATACGAACCTTCATCTAGACTGTCACACTGTTAGTCAGTCCCCAGTCAGTCTTTACCAGAGGAACTTCTAACTTAGGTTGGTTCTATAGAATTTTGTTTGATACAATAGGAATGTTAGGTTAGGTTAAGTCTTCTTTTTATTAACCAATAAAGACATAGTTAAATTTTAGCATTTTATCAACAAAAAGTTCTATATGGCGGCCAGTTTCTTGCGGCAAGTTGGGCTGCGGCCAGGTGGCTGTGGCCAGCTGTCCTAGACCCCCTCCAGGTGCCTTTAATGCTGCTTACTTACTTGTGCATTCACCGCTGCTCTCCATTCACTTCTGTCATGTACAATCATCCTTCCTTACTCCACAGACATTCCTTATTCAATCCATCCATCCCATTCGTGACCTTCCTCTCAACGTCAGATTCTATTATTCTGTTTAGTGGTCAGCTCTACTCCATTCTCTCTATACATCCAAATCACCTCAACACATAGTGCTCTGCTTCACCAGCCAACTCTCATAACACCAGTTCTCCTTTGCACATTCTTATTTCTCACTTCATCCATACCCGTTCTATCTTTAGTTTTTGACACTTGGTTTTCTCCGGAAATGTCCCCCAAGGGAATGGCCACTGCAGAAGAACCTCCTCCTCACCCTATCCAAACACTCCCATGTTTCTAGTTCAATCCCTCTCCCTCTATCAGCAACTCTTTCATGCATGTACTCCTTCACCATATCCTTCCATCTTACAACTAGCCTTCCTCTTCTATAGGACCCACAATTTTACTCGCATATACCTTCTTCACAAATATTTCAGTATTCTTCTGTTCAATATGACCAAACCACCTCAAAGTAATTCTTTTCACCCATTCCTCCTATACACTCGTCCAACTCTTCCACCAGCTGACACAATTTCTCCTCTGAATCCACTACCATAGCAGTCAACAGCAAACAGTAGCTCAATATCTGATTCCAAAGAATTGGTAAGCAATAAACTAATCTCACCAATGGAAAGAAATATTGTTGCTAGTGTAGTGAGGTGTGATGCAAGAATGTTTAGTGTTGCTCAAACCCAGAGTCTACCATTCAAATTTGCTCGTATAAAATGATATGCTCAGACTTCACCTTTAATAGATCAATAAATCCTTAGAAAATATTGTGTCCAGATAGATAGTGGTAGTAATGGTTGTAAGGGAGTTAAGTTTTGGTTTCTCCTCTTCAACAGGAAGTATTGCTACACATCTAGTGACTCGCCGATTTCTTTAAGCTCCTCTGATCCACTGAGATACTGAAGCCGGGAAGGAAGTGAAAAATTTCATACTTTATAAAAGTTTCTGGTTCTCTTGTTTTTAACTCTTAGAGTATAAAATGAATACATTGTTTTCTCATTTCACTCATTTATTCCTAAGTTAGTGTGGCAAATGAATAGTTGAAATTTTTTATATATATAAGTTTAAGGAGCACTGTGAGTGTAGCTCTGCCGTCCCTAGAATTCAGCATTTTTTATTTAATAAAAAAAATTTTTGCAATAGGACTGACTACTGGCCCAAATAAAAAAAATTTCATTAAATAAAAAAGGCTGAATTCTATGGACGGCGGAGCTACACTCAAAGTGTTCCTTAAACTTATATATATGTAGGGGGTTCTTAGAAGCCTCCCTTTTTTTTTTATTTCTGCAGGTTATTAATATATTGCAAATTTCAAATTTAGATCTTTATTTATTTTGAATTTAGTAAGATATAACAAAAAGTCCAATGGTAATCATTCCATCAACTGAACGATATCTATGCTGCAGATTTCTTCTTCGTCAGGGAAGGAAGGTCTCTGGATAGACTTGTATTGGAATCCTTTTAATTTTCAAACTTCATTGAAGAAGGAAACATTTTCAGGATACTTATTACGTGCTCTCCTTTGCCGCATAAATCGTGCCCCGGGATGTAGGGGTTGGGTGTTCTCCTCTTCTGGACCCGGCCTTGGTCCTTCAGCATCGTTTCCACATTCTTCCCCACGCATCAGTGGTGGGGTGACAAGCATAGGTTCCCTTCCTTGAGATGGAGGTTTAGGCAGGCCGCAATATAGTTTCGCATGGCTTATGTGAACTGTTATGATCCCGCCCTGGTGCTGTAACTCACTAAGTCACCTGGAAAGGTGAAGGAAGCTTGGTTATAACGAAGAGCCCATACCCGTGTGATGTGAGCTTGTGGTGCCTGTGAGGAGCGGGAATCTTGACCAGTACCGGGTCACCTACGGCGAATGGGTTGGCCACCTCCTGACGCGTGTGAGTTTTCGCATCCTGGACCGCTTGGTGGGCGGAGCGTAGAGCGCGTTGCAGCTCCCTCAAGTACTGGGTGGTAGAAGATGCTGTGCTGGGTGATGGGGGCTGCAGAGTGGTGCTTTCTGCCGGAAGCCGTGGGTTGCGTCCGAAGAGTAACATATGTGGAGGGTAACTGGAGGCATCACTAGGCACGGCGTTTAAAGTGAGCTGTATTGCTGGGAGGATTCTGGGCCAGTCCACTGAGCTGTTGTGGGCGATGGAGGCCCTAATGGCATTGTTGATCATGCAGTGGATGCATTCGCATGTGCGTAATATGGGCTGGTGTGTATCAACTTGTACCCGAACACCTCTCCTAGGTGTCCCCAGAGACGGCTGGTGAATTTTGCACTCCTGTCAGAGAGGATGGCCCCAGAGATGCCAAACGCTGAGATAACGTGTTGTAGTAAGAGTTGAGCAACGGTAGTCGCCTTATGGTCAGCTGTAGACCAGTGGTGCTGTAGTTTTTCTCCGAGGTGCTGAGCATGCGGCTGGCACAGGCTATTACCCTTTCCTTTCCATCCTCTTTTTGTGCGAGAATGGCTCCCAATGGCTCCCAGCCCATCCACCCGCAGCGGCTCCGCATCATCCTTTGTGCCACTAATTACAAAAAATTTGGTTTTTTCCTAGTTTATAATCATTCCATAATCATTACAAAAAGTCAAACACCGCATTGAACAGTGATGTAATATTTAGCAACCACTGCGCGGGTAACATTGTAAGTACCCCTGGACTAAGCCCGTCAGGCCTGCATGCTTTATCTACCTTCATTTTCTTTATCTGACACTCAACCTCACACACACACACACACACACACACACACCCACCCCCACACACACACACACACACACACACACACACACACCCACCCACCCACACACACACACACACACACACACACACACACACACACACACACACACACACCAAACACACACACACACACACACACACACACATACACACACACACACACACACACACACACACACACACCAAAAACAAACATAAGGAGAGAGAGAGAGAGAGAGAGAGAGAGAGAGAGAGAGAGAGAGAGAGAGAGAGAGAGAGAGAGAGAGTGAAAGTGAAAGTGAAAGGGTGAGAGACAATTATCGGATTATAAGGCACAAGTGTGGTCAACAGGTATGTTGTATGGTGAATTTTACTAGAGTCAAATAATGTATGTTTTGCCCTATAAACAGAAGATTCACATGTATTTCCATGTTTTGTTCAGTAACATCATCATTATTGTTATTATCATTAGAGTTTACACTTTGTACTAATATTGTCAGTATACATTGTGTTTCTTTCTCCACAACCCACAATTATTATTATTATTATTATTATTATTATTATTATTATTATTATTATCATTATCATTATTAAGGTGTAGTCTGAAAAGGGGGACAGAAATGTGGAAAGGGGATTAGGGGTGGGGGAAGGGTAGTGGGAGTGGAAGTGTGGTCAGGTGAGGATTGCTGGATGTAATTATAACATTTCCCTAAGGCAGCGTCAGATTACTTTACTTGTCTGTCCTCTTTTCTTAGTAATTTTTTTCATTATTGGCCTTCCTTTATACTGCTAGTATTTCTTTTTTTTTGAGGAATATAGTGTATAATATCGGTGCTACTATAGTATGCCGTCTACCACGGTATCAAACAAAGAGGTGTGAGAGGGAAGGAGAGGTGTGAGAAATAATAATCATAATAATAATAATAATAATAATATTGTATGTATATATATGTGTATATATATATATATATATATATATATATATATATATATATATATATATATATATATATATATATATATATATATATATATATATATATATATATATATATATATATACCGAGTACAACGGGCCAACTATCATTACGGTGATTCCTTTGCGGAATCACCGGTAAATCCTCGTATTCTCGACGCTCGTTAAGATACCTTGTTATGGTTAGAGTAGGTACTACTAGCGAAAGAGGATGATGGGAAAAACGCGTGGCGTCACTGGAACTGAGGATATATATATACCGGTCTGGGCGGAAGGTCAGTCACTAGTGTTCCGTGACTCCGCTCCAGACAGGTAAGCCTTCAGTGTTCCTAAAAGCCTTGCCACACTTGAAAAACATTGTTATTAATATCTAACAGTAAATTGTCCTCCCGGATACAGCTGCCGAGAGGACCAGCAAAAGACTGTTTTTCGGTTGTGGTTTGACGAAGGCTGCATGTGGAGTTGCCTCTCAAACAAGGACGACGGCCAGAAGGACCCAGTGACTCGCAAACAATATTTGTGGCGTGAGTGTATTTTGGTCGTTTTCCATCAGTTCCCTCACGTATAGTTAGGTAGGATAGAATAGGAATATTTGTGTTAAGGTATATGTTTATGTTTGTGTCGCTAAGGGTGGATAAGCATTTGTAAGAGCACCACCACGGATATAGCGAGTACTTTATTTATTTATTCATC
>JAXIVD010002053.1:57500-68384 GCA_036785275.1 Cancer borealis
GGTGGCAGTCCTGTCAAAATAACTTTAGATGCTGTTAGTGAAGCAGTATTACGGGTCTTGGGGGAAGACCAAGTTGTGGTGGACGGTGTTCCCACACAGACCCGTATGGACAGCAGTTACTGGCATGCCAGGTAAGCTGGCCAAACTAATGAAGACAGTTTCAGTAACTACTATTTATGCTTTGTAGCACAATTATACAACATTATATTTATGACTGTTATGACAAAAGTAATGTTGGGAAATGTTCTGTTAGTGGAAAGTGTCTACGCTTAACCTCCTATGGCTTGTACCATTATAGTGCTATCTTATGTTAATAGTTGTTTTGACCGAAGTAATGAGGCAAATCATTTGTTGGTGATTAGTGTCTAATGCAGGATTGATAGGTTCAACTGGTGTTACTACAGTAAGTCTGATGGTGTTATTGACCACATTTATTATGCTTAAATTAGTGTTTCCATTTGTTGTTTCATGTATTACTGCACCATATTGCAGTAGGGTACTTGATACATCATATGTTTATGCAGTTAAGGCATAATTTGTTATATTTTAGGAGAGCTGCCGCAGCCGCAGCCACAGCCACCACGGAGGATGTGGTGCAGTCACAACAGCCTTCACTGGCTGAGGAGCCAGCCAGTGAGGTTGTTGTGGTTCGCCACATGCAGCCTCCACCCGCCCAACCACTGCCACCTCCAACGATGCCAGCTTCTGTCCCTCCTGTCTGCCCAGCCGGTGCACACGGCTGTACATTAGGTTTGGCTCTATTCAGCCGGATGTTGGATAAATACGAGCGTGCCTTGGTGGCGTACACCAAGGCAACAGAGGCATACACCCTAGCACTCGACCAGAATTAGGAGGTAAATAATTAGTATGATGAGTATGCATTTAAATATATTGAGTACATTTTGACACATAAGCTGCTTGATTATCTAAAGTCATGCAGCAATAATTTATTTGCTTTCTGTTTCAGCTGGTCACCCAACAAGAGGAGGATGGCATGTGTGCTCCTGCTGGATGGGATGGCCAACACTGCAGCCTTCCTGTCGGGTGTGCATATGAGCACTAAAATATAGTGTAGTACTGATTGTTGTGTTTTGTGTTTCCTTTCCTGGAGTCGAGTTATTGTTCACCACTACAAAAAAAACATAAAAAGATATCATTAATGCAACATTCATGAAATAGACTTCACTACAAGCCTGCAAACTGCTTGTGTATGAAAGGCCAAGAGATTAGTTGTTGATGTTATGAAGCCTTATAAAGTAAGGTGTGACAAATGAAAGTTTTGAAGTTGGATGAGCTGTGATTGGTTACATGACCAGAGGGCAAACACTGGCAAGTGCAGAAATTCGTATCTTGAAAGTGTTTGCGATGTGTTGGTCAGAATTTGCCTAGTCATTGCATTTTGGCAAGTGGTCTTGACATTACATGTAAACGCCTATAGTGTTGGAGGTGCTAGGGAGAGAGTGCCAACTGCTAAGGGAAAGGAATATAAAATTAGTCAAGTTAAAGATTAGGTGGGGTCCTTTAAACGCAAATGGAAAAATTTAGTAAACAAAATTGGTAAAGGTATGAAAGAAGCATCCAATCTCATGCATGTAATCAAAATGTCTGAAGAAATTGAATTGTATAGTGACTATGTTAGTGCATGTATGAAACTTATGAATCTTAAGTAAGAAGAGTCAGATGAGTTAGAGAACCTTAAAGTAGATGAACAGATTCACCAAGAGACTGTAAAGTATTTAAAGAGTAAGAAATTGGAAATAGTGATAAAGAATCTGTATCTTCTTATGCTAGTAAAGGTTCTAGTAGGTATTCTAAAGCATCTAAGGCTTCCTCTGCATCATTACTAAGAAGGCAAGAAGCAGCAGCTAAATTGGCCATGCTCAAAGCGGAAATGGAACATCATGATAATGTAGCTGAGGCACAGGCTTTAGTAGCAAAGAGTACAGCTGAGGCACAGGCTTTAGTAGCAAAAAGTACAGCTGAGTTAGCAAAATGAGAAAAAATGAGACAGCAGCTGTCAGTACTGACCTTGAAGCTCTAAATGAAGTTGAAGAGGATGATAGAGGGATGCTTCCAAGTGATGAAAGTGTAGGGAGGCAACAACATCTTCAACAATATTTAGAGGTAGAAAGTAAAGATGTATCGCCACTGCAGTCTGATTCAGAGGTAGATGAAGCCATGCCTCATAAATGTGTTACATTCCCCCCTAAACATGGATCTAATGGTAAAGCTGATAGACGAATGGATGAGGAAGGAAAGGTGTTAGTAGAAGTACAAACGTTAATGCCCAAGCAATGAATCTCAACCCTTTAGCTTATAGTTTCATACCACCTAGTAACCATACTCATAGTAATAATGTCAGACAGTACTGTCGGTCTCTTTCCACTCCTGGTAATAATCCTGTTACTTATATACCTGTTCAAGGATGGAGTTTACCTCCAATAGAGCCTCCAACTTTTAGTGGAGAACCCATGGAATTTCCACTCTGGATAAAAAAAGTTTAAAACCTTTGTGGAAGCTAGAACAATTGATGCATTAGAGAGACTTGCATATCTTGACAAATATACAAATGGTGAGGCAAAGGAAGCCATAAGAATGTTAATGTACTTAAATACTAACCAAGATTATGACACAGCAAAGAAAATTTTACGTCATCAAATCTTCGTAAAATTACAAGCATACTTCAACTGACCTACGGTAAGTCTCGTATACTTTTTAAATTCTCTGGCAAAGATTTGGAAATGAAAGTGTAATTGCCAATGCCTACATGAAAAGGTTGTCAGGATGGCTACAAATTCCTCAAGACGATGGGCCAGCCCTAATGAAGTTTTCAGATTTCTTAGAATGCATACTATTCCTCACTTGTCATTCTTTAATGATCCCAGAGAACATAAGAAATTACTAACAAAACTTCCTAGATCTATGATTAATAGTTGGAATGCGATAATAAGTAAACATTGTTATGGCAGTTCTCAGTATGGGCCAGGGCAGTACCCACCCTTTGAAAGATTTTGTAAATTCATCAACTCACAAGCTCATGCAGCATGTGATCCTTTTACTTCATATAATGCTGTGGTCATGGAAGCAAATGACAGTGATAAAGGCAATACAAGCTTGAACATGAATAAAAGTAATAGGTCATATACCATGACTAAATTTAGAAGAAGTAAATGTTTCATAACAAAACCATCTGAGGAAAGGACAGCTAGTTCCTTTAACAGTAAAGTAAATGCAGAGACTATGAAACAATACTTTAAAGGAAAGGAAGGAAAGAGACAATTTTGTCGCTACTGTAAAGAGGAGCATGATTTAGAAAATTGTAATCTATTTGTAAAACTTGATCCTGATACAAAGTTCACATTTATAAAAAAAAAAAAAATTATGTGCAGGATGCAGAATGCCTATTGAATTACACTCAAACCTTGTTTTAATGGACTAAATGGGGAATCAATTTGTATGCAACTTGAAAATGACCGTTGCTTGATATTTGGTGGGATAGACACCAGTATTTTTCATATGGTACACAGATTACCACATATAAAGGCAATCTTATTATGAAATGCAATGATTGTTTCACTTACCTTACTTGTTTATATGACTAAATATTTTATGAATATAAATATGTACAACTTAGACATCACATATTAGGAAACAATAATTGCATGAAAGTATATTGTTTAGTGGTCAGTTGTCTCAACCAGCAGACGTTTTGAAGGAATCTGTCCGCCTATCCGGTAGTATATGGAGTCTGTTAAATACGAAATCCGTTGAATTGAGGGTTGAGTGTACAGTGAAGACCACCCAATGTTTATATCATAACATGTTGAAAATAGTTGAAAAGTTATATAGAATGTCTACATTCTTTACTATAAAAATTCTATATCCTAGTTTTCTGCAAGGTGCATAATTTTCTCTTCTGTCTGTTTTCTGCCGGCATGTTGCAGGAGAACAAGATAAATCAGAAGACGACTTGTCTTCTGATTTATCTTGTTCTCCTACATATATAGTTTACAGTATTAGTATGTAGTCCAATAGATACCCTATTTATAAACCAATAGGTTTTCTGGTATCTGATTTCCTTATGTTCTTATGTTATTAGCTACAAACAAATGGTATTTAATCAAAACATTTTATAAGATGGAAAAAAAATCTGCAAATGGTATCTATTCCTTTTTCTTCCTCTTTAGCCAGCTTTGTCTTGTCTTTCTATTAACTGTCTTTATTTTTACGTAATCACATTTACTTTATAGGGACATCAGAATGGAGTCTGCAGCAGGAAAGACTGGAGTGGAGCAGGCAAGTGATGCAATGGGACTGATGGCAGTCCGGCAGGTTACAGGACGCATGGTGATCCAGAAGTGCCTTGGCGCGGCAATCAAGTACAAGGGTGCCGATGGTGTGGAACCGAAAATTATCGAGGTAAACCTTTTATTTATTGTTGTTATGTGTCCTGTAAATTAAAAATGATAGTGTAGTACAGAAGGTTCTGTTTTTTATTTTTTTTCAGTAAGTAAGTATTTTAGACTATATGTATACTTCTCCAATATAGTTATGTAATATATTGATTTCATGCAATTACACCACTCTAAAACTCAGAAATTTTCAGTTTATGTTGAATTATATCCGTGTGTGTGTGTGTGTGTATGTGTGTGTGTGTGTGTGTGTGTATGTGTGTGTGTGTGTGTGTGTGTGTGTGTGTGTGTGTGTGTGTGTATGTGTGTGTGTGTGTGTGTGTGTGTGTGTGTGTGTGTGTGTGTGTGTGTGTGTGTGTGTCGTGACAGATGCCAAGAAAATATATATTGTGTGAAGGTGACAACCGAGAGTGCCAGATGTAGAGAATCAGTAATGGTCTAAAATTTTGACTTTTGACCATTTTGACCATAACCAGATACAGTTGTTTTCTTCCCAGAGGTTGTAAAGAGAGGTAGGAAGGAGACAAACGAGAGTGCCAGATGTTATAAATTAGTAGCTGTCAGACGACAATTTTGACCGTAACCAGATACAGTTGGAAAGTAAGGAAAACTAACCTTTTTGGAATTTTAAGTAAAACTAAACTTTATGGAATTGTAAGGAAAAATAGCCTTAAGTTTTGAATGTTAGGAACTCCCAGATGCTGTGTCTGGAGAGAATAGGTAACTGTCGAGATTTAAAAAATAAAAGAGGCTGTATTTGTTTACAAAGCTAGCATTTACTCAGACTTCTATTCAGGAAGTTCTACCAACTCAGCTCAGAATGGAGTTGCAAATTTGTGGGGTAAGTGGAAGCTCTTTTCTAATGCAGTCTTGAAAGCAGCTGTAGGATGTTAGTGTAAGGATATTTTATGTAGGATTTGTGATGTATGATGTGCATGCTCCATGATTATTTTATTATGTGTTGCTCCGCGATTATTTTATTATGTGTTGCTCCGTGATTAGTTTATTATGTGTTGCTCCATGATTATGAATATTTTTATAAGCTCTTACAAGAATTACTTAAGTGCCTGATTATATATGTGTCAAAGCAAGAAGGAAGGATGATGTTATTATATGACAGAAGGAGCTAGGGAAGATTATTTGTAAATTAAAATTATAGAAAACGGAAAGATTTTAATGAAGATCATTTTAGAAATTAGTGTTCTGTACCCCGTGACCAAAGTATAAGTTGATTAACAAAACACGAAAACGTTGCAATAATGAGCAACGAAATGTGTGTGTGTGTGTGTGTGTGTGTGTGTGTGTGTGTGTGTGTGTGTGTGTGTGTGTGTGTGTGTGTGTGTGTGTGTGTGTGTGTCTGTGTGTGTGTGTGTGTGTGTGTGTGTGTGTGTGTGTGTGTGTGTGTGTGTGTATGTAATTCTTGAGGATCTCACACTGGACTTGTGATCGCCAGCCATTAACCTCCTGGAGAGAGTTTAGGGCTCATTACAGCTTGAACTATGGATAAGACGGTCACCTTTAACACATCACACACCCCCATCTTCTTGCTCAAAGAGGACAGTAATTGCTCGATCATCAGCTAAAAATTTACACCTTGAGCGAGGCGCGAGCCCTAGCTTGCCAGGCTGAGAAGGTAACACTAAACCACCAAGCAGAGTGTGTGTGTGTGTGTGTGTGTGTGTGTGTGTGTGTGTGTGTGTGTGTATCCTTAGTAGGTAAGCATGAATTATTTTCATACCTTTAGAAGTACGTGTAGATAATCAATTAAATTACCGTACTCAAAAAATACCATTCCTTTCAGATTGGTCGTGGGATGGTTGTGTATGTGTGCTTCTTGAAGAATGCAACAGAAGAGACAGTTGATAAGATGTCAAAGTACATAACCAGCTTACGCCTGTTTAGGATTGACACAAGGCGGTGTGTGTCAGTGTGTGAGGCGCAAGGGAATGTGCTTATTGTGCCCCAATCAACAATAGGCGGCAAACCGAAGAAGAAAGTAATGCAGTACCATATGAATATCGAAAAAGCCTATGGTGAAGCTCTGTACCACAAGCTTTGCCAACAAGTACGAAGCAGTGCGGAGAAGGTTTCAAGTGGCACTGTAAAGTGTGGAGTGTATGGTGCCAGGGAAGTCCTCTGTTTGGATTCGAATGGACCTTATACTCATATTATAGAAGTCTAAAACTCCATTGGTGGCTGTTGAGGTTTTGCTGTTCATAATGGAGGATAATCAGGGAACTTAGGGAAGGTCAATTATACCTTCATGCCCGGCTCTCCCTTTTTACCCTTCTGTCTTGTTTACAAGGCAAGCCTCTGGTCAGTGGGTGCGGGTCTAAAAAAAATTTAAGCCACAAATATATTGATTGATTGATACATTTATTGTTGTTTTAAGAAAATATACAACAAAGGAGGAGGATGGAACTTGCCACCCACCCCCTGGATAGAGATGTAAGGATAGGATTACAAATATAATACAATAAGTACACAGGATAGAAAAATGTTGCACCTATTATTACATAGGAATCCTGATATAATCACAGCCAGGAGTGGAAGACAGAATAAGATCCACACACTGCATCACGACCTTGGGGCAAACTTGGGATATTCCTTGAGAATATCCCCGAGAGTGGCAGAGTCTACCAAATGACCAATGAGGGTATGCAAGTCAGGTTGACCTTGTGGCCTAAATTTGTTGCTCCCGGGCCTGTAGGTTAGCCACATCCTGTGCCAGTCGAGCCATCTGCTCCATCATAGACTGCAGGACTGTCAACACATGGCCCTGAACCGGGGCCGGGTTGGGAGTCTGGACTGGGGCCGGACTGGGAGTCTGGACCGGGGCCGAACTGGGAGTCCGGACCGGGGCCAGGCTGGGAGTCTGGACCGGGGCCGGGCTGGTAGTCTGGACCATGGGGGAACTGGAACACCACTTCTTCTTGCTGGTGACCTTCGTCCAACCACCAGCGGAATCCTCCTCACCTTCTGACGCGGGCGACTTGTCCTTTGTGACAGAAGAAACAGAGGCCATCCCCGTGGCCCCCTTGGGCTGGTGTGTCGCTTCCTTTACCGGCTTGCTGTGGACATCCTTCCTCGGGGAGAGTGCAACAGCTCCCACACACTGTCCTGCAGCGTTGTTCTCTGGCTGACATGGGGTGGCCACATCCTGCAGGCACACAGCACTATCCACTTGGTTGCGCACAACATCAGAGGCCAGACACAGGGTGGGGGCCACTGACGGCATCCTATCAGGCACTGTTTGCTGCTGCTGCTGCAGCTGCTTCTCCTCAAAAATAGCAAACTGGAGACTCAGAGCAGAGACCACTTTGGAGAGGTTATCCACACTAGTGGCTAAAGTATGCACAACTGCCAGAAGGTGCTGGTGGGAGGCAGGAGCAGGTGGGACCTGAGGCATTGCAGCGGCAGAGGCAGAAGGCACTGTAGTGGTGGGCTGTGGCAGGGGTGGGCACACGGCAGGCGCGGCGGGAGCGACAGCGGAGGTAGGCTGGTGCAGGTGAGGGAAAGCAGCCAGCGATGACGGTCTATTCACCCAAGCATTAATCTGAGGAGGTGGAGCCGGGCGGAACACTAATCTGGGACGGGCCACCTCATCAGTGACAGGAGCCCGGTATGGCCGGGGCTTGAGAGGACAGAGGGTGGAATGGGCGTTATGGGCACCCCCACAGTTGCAGCATTGAGGGGGGACCGTGGTGCCACCCTTGATCCTGTCAAGACACTGCACCGACTTGTGGTGCCCAGTACAGTACCTGCAACGAGGCGCAGATTGGCAACGCCACTCCTTGTGGTCCCAGCGACTGCAGTGCCGGCACAGGTCCGGTTCTGGCGTGTACCGCTCCACACGCCGACGACGGAGGCCCAGAAGATGCACCTCGTGAGGCACCTCCCCAGTCACCATCCCCAGCAATTGAGGCCGCGGCCCCTGCCCTATAACCCTCCTCTTGAGCCAGAGGAAGCCAACCGGTACCTCGAGGAGGTTAACATTAATGTGGGTTGACACACCATGAATGATCACGGTGTGTGAACCCTCCTCACTTGGACACTCCATAACAAGGCCCATGAAGCCATCAGTCACCAGGCTGGGATAAAATGACGACTCAGTGCTCACCGTGATGTAAGGCTGGTTCCTTCCCTCCTTGTAAAGCGGCTGTAGACTCGAGTGTTGCTTTAGAAGAGCTGCAAACCAATTAAACAACTCACTGGCGGACATTCCATGGACAGAGGGAAACTTCAGGCGGCGGCGCTGTGGGGTGCCTGAGGGGTGGGCCGGGTTGGGGGCAGAGGCGCTTGGAGACGAAGGCTGGGCATCAGGGGCAGTGGTCTGGTCACTTTTCTTGGTAGATGAGCCGGGACGAGGCATCTCGACGACCTCCATATCCTCCAGGGCAATTACACCGTCCTCCACAACCAAAGAATCCTGGTCAAGCATTCTCCTTTGCCGGGGGCAGTGCGGGCCCGCGGCAGTCTTTGTTGTTGTTGTTGGCGGGCGGGAGCAAGCACGTTTCTTATTGTCGGCCAATTCCACGCTATTGTCAGGTGTTGGAGACCCACAAACAGAGCCTAAGCCTCCCCCAGTAGCCACTGGGTAGGCGTGATCACTCGACACCACTTCAATTTTTCGTTTCTGGGAACAACCACTCATATGTAACAGCAGAGTGGATACACGTCATCCCGACTAGGCGGAAGGGACGGGACTGGCCACAAATATATATCAAAAGAAAACATAATATAATAATGGTACACATAATCATAAATAAAACAAAGAAACTAAAGTTTACTAATTCCTTAACACTCTCCCTTAAACTTAATTTTCTCCCTTTACAACACCAAATTTATCATCTTATTCTTTGTAACTGTTTTGGTGAACATATCAGATATATTCTCTTCAGAGGGAATGTATCTCAAATCAGTGATACCCTGTTCTATCTCAGAGCGAATGAAGTGATACTTAATATCTATGTGTTTTGACCTCTGATGGTGAACAGGATTTTTAGCTAAGGCTAGAGCCCCTTGATTTTCCACATACAATAACACAGCCTCCTCGTTACAACTATTCATATCAGAATACAATTGTCTTAGGAAATTACCCTCCAGCATAGCATTTGTTATGGTCATGTACTCTGCTTCACATGTTGACAGAGCTGTATTTGGTTTCTTACTCTTCCATGATATTAATGGCTCACACTTGCTTAGTTGGAAGGTATATCCCGAAATGCTGCGCCTATCCTCTGATGCACCACAGTCAGCATCACAAAACCCAACAAGCTCCATGACAAGACTTAGAGAACTTAAGAGTGTAATTAAGTGTACCCTTGATATATCTCAGGACATGTTTAGCAAGGCCCAAGTGTGTTTGTGTTGGTCTTGCCATGTGCTGAGATAACTTTGTGACAACATAGCATAAGTCTGGTCTTGTCTGGCCTGTCA
The DNA here is from genome assembly GCA_036785275.1 of Cancer borealis. NCBI lineage: Eukaryota > Metazoa > Arthropoda > Malacostraca > Decapoda > Cancridae > Cancer > Cancer borealis. The sequence goes on from JAXIVD010002053.1 coordinate 67,352, forward strand.
TTACATATATCAGACTTCCAACAATTTTTCTGTACAATTTGGGATCATCTAGTTCTTTAGAATCATCATTTGTCATCTTTACAATGCCTGGAGCACATGGGATGGCCTTAGGTTTGTAATCACTCATATTAAACTTAGCTAACATTTTCACAATGCTCCCTTTGGTTCATCATGATACAGTCATCCCCAAAAACAAATTCTATACCTAAAAACCAGTTCAGCCTTCCCATATCCTTCATTTTGAACTTATCACTAAGACACTCCTTGACACTGTTCAATGCTGTCCTACTGCTACCAACAATAATGATATCATCTACCCAAAATAAGATTATAGTGGTTGAATCCTCCCTAAATTTTGTGTACAGACAATACTCAGCTTGTGATTGAATAAAATCTTCCTCAAGCAAGCATTTGTGTAATAAATTGTACCAATTTCTGCCACTCTGTTTAAGACCATACAATTATTTTTTAAGTTTACATACAAGTGCTTCCCCCTTCTCATTGATCACAACAAAACCCTGTGGCTGTTCCAGGAAAATTTCACAGTCTATATCACCAATCAGATAAGCAGTCTTTACATCCATCTGACCAACAGTCATATTGTTCTGAACTGCAAACTGCATCAACATTCTAATATATGTTAGTTTGGTTGTTGGTGAAAATGTTTCTTGAAAGTCAATACCTTGCACTTGAGAATACCCTTTTGCTACATACCTGGCTTTGAATCTTTCAGCACTGTCATGACTGTTCTTTACTGTATACACCCACTTTCCTCCTACCACTGTTCTTCCTTCTGGTAATAGGGTTAACTCGTATGTGTCGTTGTCCTTCAAAGCTTGAATTTCTTCTTCCATAGCCCTTTTCCAAGAATGAGAGTCCTTTGTCCACTGTCATATAGAATAATTATTTGCATTACAGTCGTGTATATGAACACTGTCATAGTGAATAGTTAATTGCATTACGGTCGTGTATATAGACACTACCATAGTGAATAGTTAGGGTGATACGGGGTAAAATCGTACAGACGCTGTTA
>JAXIVD010002054.1:5000-7500 GCA_036785275.1 Cancer borealis
ATAGACAGAAATACAGATTGACTGACTGACAGAACGACAGACACATCGATAGAAATGCTGAACGATCAAGACAGACAAGTATGGACACACATTTAAAGAAAGGGAAGACCCGACACAAAAAGACAGACACACGACACGAATGAGCAACATAGTGATGAAGGCGTGGGTGAGGTGTGTACTCCGTCACCTCGCTGCAGAGTTACACACGCCAGCAACACCACCACACCACTCACCTCCATGTCTCGTATCTTATAAAAACATGGACGGCTTTTCTCTGCCTCGCTCCCAGTACAGTATTGTGTCCCCTTTTAGCGTGTCCTGAGGCTGGCCGTGTTCCCATGAGGCTTGGCATCGTGCGGCGGCCGCAACGGACTGGATCGAAGGGACAGAGACATGAGGTAACCAGCATCGCCTTGTCACAACACTGACCAGCATTTGTCCAACATTCGCATTATGTTTGACGTTTTGCAAAGGACATGTCAGGACAGAGGGATTTGCTTCGAGAAGATGTCAAACCCCTGAACAGTGAAGCGTAAGCTCAGCAAAATCAAATAAAGGAAAAAAACACATGCTACCGACGATTAACCTGAACCTCCTAAAGGAACCCTAAAAGGCAGAAGCGCCGCCCTTTCCCAGGCGGTCACGGGTCATTACTCGAGCGATGACCTGGTGCAAGGAAAAAATCTGGGCTCGATGTTGGTCACTAAACCACCTACAATAGTCACGGGTCACAGGCAGTGACTTGACTCACTGGCGGCAGGAGTCACGCAGTCGAGTGGCTCTCCATAAACTCCTTGGCCCTCTTGCCGACGTTCCCGCTTTTTTTAAGTGTAGTTCATGAATACGGGAATCATTATATACCATGGAAGTTTCCCAAAATCCTTCTCAAATCCAATAAAAAACGGGGAAGGAATCGAATAAATAAAGATACATTGACATCAATGTGTCTGGAATGAAGGCAGCTCCCAATTTTAAGTTTACAATTCATTTCAGCCTTGTGTTGAGATGCCTGGAGGGAGGTGAAGGAGTAAAGAATCAGCCGCAGATATCAGACTGGCTTCACGGCGCCGAAACTCCGGCCAACCTGGCAGCCAAGTCAGGGCCAGGTCAGGACCTTTCACCTCCACCATTCTCTCCACCTTCAGACAACCAGCAAGAGAATTTCTCGAACGGTATTTTACGAGAAAGAGAAAGAGAAAGAGAAAGAGAAAGATAAAGAGACAGAGACAGAGACAGAGACAGACAGAGCCAGAGACAGAGACAGAGACAGCGACAGAGACAGAGACAGAGACAGAGACAGAGACAGAGAAAGAGAGAAAGAGAGAAGAGAGAGAGAGAGAGAGAGAGAGAGAGAGAGAGAGAGAGAGAGAGAGAGAGAGAGAGAGAGAGAGAGAGAGAGAGAGAGAGAGAGAGAGAGAGTTAATGGTGAAGGAAGATATTCAGCATTGTGTCTAGTGAAGGAGTCGAGACGAGAGGAACGCGGGAGGAGGGTCACCTCTGGCGGTCAAAGGGACGAGGAAACACGAGCCGCGCCGAGGTCACATGACTCAACACGGGGCAAGAACGATGTCCAGAGAGAATTTGCAGCGAGACCAATTATGCAGCTGAGGCTAAATTATGGTTGGAGGGAATTTGCCCAGAGAGAGAACTTGTGGGCACGGAACATTAGTGTCTCCATAAAGCCTCCCCACCACGCCTGCTGACGGAGGCTGACAGACCCACTTCCCTCGGCAGCTTGAAGAGCATCTACGATTCTAAATTCTCCACCTCACATCCTCCGTTCACTCTGAAGCCCCTCCTCCAGGTCATCGGGTCACACACCTCCAGTCCATGTCCACACGTGCTTCACTAGACGGGAAACACTATTTATCTGGCCATGAATGTTGATTTCATACACCGAGTGAGTGATCAAGACAGCCAATTGCACCAACTGACAAGTCATGTTTAAGCTTCATGAGGTGATCGTTAAGTAGGTGCAAACATCTATTCACGGACAAAAGATAGCGAGGCACATGTGTGCGCACCTGTTTCATTAGGAGAACGTACACACCTGCACCGATCGCATAAAGATGGAACGAAATTCACTGCAACACTTAACGACCTAATCTTTTCTGAACGGCTAAACATGAGGCTGATAATTACCCTCATCTTCACACGCACCCTTCCTGACACACGCTCCCCTTACCAGGCAGACAACGCTGCTCTGCCGGGACATAACTTGGGTAATTCACCTCAAGCACAGAATAATAAAGACTGTAATAACTGAGCAATATCACCGAAGGAGAAGAGAAAATGTGTTGCTTAAAGAAAGATGAATGGAAGAAGAAAGAAAGGAAGGAATATTTTAATAAGACATGGTGAGAGAGAGAGAGAGAGAGAGAGAGAGAGAGAGAGAGAGAGAGAGAGAGAGAGAGAGAGAGAGAGAGAGAGAGAGAGAGAGAGAGAGAGAGAGAAATAGATAGATAAATAAAAAGAGAGACAGAGAAGAATAGACCACGCA
>JAXIVD010002054.1:12500-15000 GCA_036785275.1 Cancer borealis
ACCTTAAGACTGAAAGGCATGTGCTTGGTGGTGGATCCTTGCTGCACAAGCTCAAGTAGAAGAAGGGAAATACATATGGCAAAATTGTCTGAGCATATGCAGATTTCACAACAAAACACTATGGGACAGCAACTGTTGTCTTTGATGGCTATGGTGCAGGCCCTTCGATAAAGGATAACACTCAGCAGAGAAGGGGACAAGCCAAGAGCTATGCGACTGTGAACTTCACTGAAGAAACTGAATTTGAAGGAAAGATTGATGAATTCCTATCTGACGGCAGTAACAAACAACAGCTGATCGCATTAATAGGTGAGCAGCTGAAGAAAGTGTGCTGCACAGTTATTCAGGCATTAGGGGACGCTGATGTGAACATTACCAAAACAGCCGTAGACACCACAATTCTGCATTCCACAACACTAATCGGAGAGGACACAGATTTGTTGATGCGTTTACTCCATTACTATATATCAGATGGAAAACCACTTTATTTCAGATCAGATAACCAGGCAAGAATCAATCTGAAAGCATATAACATCAATCGGATGAAGCATCTTCTTGGGAATAAGTTGTGCACTCAACTATTATTCCTGCACGCATTCACAGGATGTGATTCAGCATCTCGTATGTATGGTATTGGGAAAAAAATCAGTCTTTAAGAAACTCGTGGAAGATGATCAAGTCCTCCAGTTGTGTGCAGATACATTCACTTCGAGAGGCGTGAGCCGCGCTGAAATACAGAAACTTGGCAGCCAAGCGATGGCCGTTATTTTTGGTGGGTAGAGCACAAGTTCTTTGGCAGCCATGCGTTGCAAGATATTCACAAAGAAGGTCGCTGCTGCTAAGTATTTCGTTACACCTGAACGTCTTCCCCCAACGGAATCCGCCACCAAGTTTCATCGTATCTGAGTGCACTGCCAGGTCATGGTTTGGATGGGGATGGAGGATGACCTCGATCCATTGGACTGGGGCTGGGGACTTAAAGAATCAAGACAGTCAGTTAGAGGAGGAGAGTTGATGGGACGAAAAGCTTTAGACTCCATCATATTTAATAAAGCTGTATGAGTTGAACCCTCCCAGACATGATAACCATACTCCATACATGGGCGGATAAGGCCCCTGTACAAGGCAAGCAGCTGAGAGGGAGAGAAAAATGGACGCAGACGCCATAGGACACCTAACTTCTTGGAAGCTGATTTAGCAAGAGTAGAGATATGAAATTGCCAGTTTAGATTTTTAGTAAAGAATAGACCGAGTGTGTTTAATGTGGAGGAGAGGGGAAGTTGAGTGTCGTTGAAGAAGAGGGGATAGTTATCTGGAAGGTTATGTCGAGTAGATAGTATCTATTGCTATATGTCCGTATTTGCAGACTGTGTATTCCTACATCAGTCACTTTTGCCATTTATTGTTTGTTTGCATGACTGTTTATATATGTGTGCGTGTGTGTGTGTGTGTGTGTGTGTGTGTGTGTGTTTGTGTGTGTGTGTGTGTGTGTGTGTGTGTGTGTGTGTGTGTGTGTGTGTGTGTGTGTGTGTGTGTGTGTGTTCGTATGCGTGGAAAAAGGGGGAGTATAGGGGCAAGGGGACGTAGTGAGTACTGTGTATATATATATGAAAGCAATGCTTGATCTCTCTCTCTCTCTCTCTCTCTCTCTCTCTCTCTCTCTCTCTCTCTCTCTCTCTCTCTCTCTCTCTCTCTCTCTCTCTCTCTCTCTCTCTCTCTCTCTCTCTCTCTCTCTCTCTCTCTCTCTCTCAAATTTCCATTGAAAAAATGAAAGGCATCAAATGGTTCACAAACGTGAGGCTTAACGACTTTACAGTTACTGTATATAAGATTGAAAATCCTGTGAAGGTTACATAAGGATATGGAAAAAGGGCATCAAGACTAAGAAGGTGACATTATTTACTGTAGTATATTTTAATTCTTATGTTATAAACGCATAGGGACTAAACTTACATATTTACACACTAACAGAGGAGGATGGAGGTAAGATATCATCACTACATATTGTAGTTGAGATGTTATGGAAGCATAGAGACAACACTTGATAATTTCAACACGCACACAAGAGGCAAAAGACATCAGTGGTTGGAGTTAAACACATACACTTTTCCACCAACAGGTTGGACCCACACACAGGTTGGATCTACAGATTTACTACTCAATGAAACTACCTCAATATTCTGGGCCTATTTTGGGCACCTTAGGTTTTCACCGTGTCTTATTTAGGTATGGGAACTAGTTCATTGAATTTTTGGATTCATCTTAGAGCACAATGAACGGTAATATTGATATGCATAGTAACTAATATGATGTCCTGGGCGTGGCGGCCGACGCCACCCCAGATGTAATAAGGAAACAGTTCCGCCGTCTCGCCCTTGTCACACACCCGGACAAGAACCCCGATGACGTGAAGGCGGCCACTGTAAGGTTCCAGCTGCTCCAACGAGCTGTGGACACTCTGTCGGACCCCGAAAAGCGGGCAAGGTATGACGCCAAGCAC
>JAXIVD010002054.1:32500-40000 GCA_036785275.1 Cancer borealis
ACAGATTCTTTTTAGTGCCTTACTGAATGCTATATCAAGTGTTTTAAATATTTTTGAATTACAAACAGTGTGATGGTTCCATAAAGGAATCCCATAATCAGGAAGGCAAAATGACTTAAAAAGAAATAAAAGAGTTTGTTTATCAACAAATGCAAAGTCCCTAAAAATACTATTAGAGGAAGCATAAAAATTTTGAAGTCTAAAAGCAATATCTTCAGTGTCTTTGAAATTAAAAGTAACTTTGTGACCCAGATACTTTATAACCTTGACCACCTGTAACCTTTGCCCATTTAACTCAATATTCTCAGTTAATTCATCCATCTTATTACTAAATATAACACACTTTGTTTTATCCTTATTAATTTTCAAAAAATGTTTATCAATACATGTAGTAAGTTTATCAAACAATATAATCATCTGAGCTTGTGTTTCTGCAAGTAACACCAAGTCATCAGCGTAAGCTATTATGTTACATCTTGAGAAGCCAAAACAACATCCAACATTAATATCTGATATTTCATCAATAATATCATTCAAATAAAGATTGAATAAGAAAGGAGATATAATGCCACCCTGTCTCACACCTTTTTCAATAAAATTAGAATTACTTGTGGAGTTCTTCCAATTAACATTAGCTTGCTGGTTTCTCAGGTAGTGCAAAATCAGTAATACAACATCCACAGGAATGGAGCTCCTTAACATTTTTTTGCAAAGTAAGAAATGATCAACTCTATCAAAAGCTTTACTCAAGTCAATAAAAGTTGCCAACCCCGATCTTTTTCGCTTTGAATATCTAAACATAACTTCTTTTAAAACAAAGCAAGCATCTGTGGTAGGTGAACCTGCTCTAAAACCAAATTGCTTAAAATTCAAAACCAATTTTTCACTTAAAACATCTAAAACATGTAATTCAAAGATCTTGAGAAGGCATGATGACTGCATTACGGGTCTATAGTTAGAAGACTCTGTTACATTTTTCTTTGCATCCTTTAAAACAGGAGTAATAGTACCCTTTAACAAACTTATAGGTAGATAGCAATGAACAAAACACATATTATAGAAATGAGCAAGATTGCATAAAAATTGGTCAGAAGCATTTTTAAGAAATATTGAATGAATCTGATCATGACCCTGACCTGCATTAAGTCGAGATATAAGTTTTCTTAACGTTACATTGGATACACGTAGACACATTTTTCTGCTTTGTGACCAAACCCTTTTTAATTCATTACACATATCAGCTTCATCATTTGAATCACACTCAGGCTGATCAAGTAAAAACTTAGTATAAAAAACATGTGCTATATTCATATCACCACTTTTGCCATCAATAACATTTGATACCTTGTTGACACCTCTACTTTTCTTTACATCTCTCCAGAAACTGGTCTTATTTTTACATTGAAATTTATTTACAATAGAATTACAAGCTTCCTTATGGTCATTCCTTTTACATTCCCGAAGAACACTCTTAAATTCTCTTCTACTGGCCAGCATTTCTTCATGTAAACTTGTATCTCGTAACTTGCCATGATTTACCCAACTAAGGTACTTTTCTCTCGCAACTTTGTGTTTGTCTTTCACACTTCTGTTCCACCCTGGTATAACATGCAATTTGTTCTTCTTTACATACTTTTTCATGTAATTCTGACAAGAACTTTGAACAGTGTTTACAAGGTCTTCATACAGCTCATCAATCTCACTCACATGTCTTGGATCTCGACAGCCTGTCTTATAACAATCATGTACAGACAAGGTAGAAAAATTGTGCAATTGTGCATCAACTGCATTATTAATGTCTAGTATTTCATAACTTTTCATATTATTCCACGTAACATAAAAACGGTCGCTGACAATGGGTGACGCCTGTGGAGGAAGAACATTCAAGCTTCCACTAAAACATAGCGTTGATTCAAGTGGTAAATGATCTGAACCATAGATATTCTGAAGAACATTAATATTATCAACCTTTATACCATCATGTACTGTACCGACAACATGATCAAGCCATTTAGCTACAGAGTTACCATATCCAACAAAAGTAAAGCAATTATCATCTAACTCATTAACATCAAAGCACTTAAGGTCATTTTTCCTCATAAATTCTGAAAGATATTGCCATGCTCTACCATAAAAAGGGTCTGCATTAAAATCCCCAATCAAATATACACAGTCATACTCCTGATTTTCAAAGAAATATTCAAAGTTTGACAAAGATTCCAAGTAATTGTTCAACGTAGTAGCCTCCCAATTAATGCTATTCAGATACACATTAATAAAAACAACATTATAACCAAAAATATTACAATTAAAAACTATAAAATTCTTTTCTAAAACTACTTTATTAATTTTCAGAGATAAACTTTTCCTCCATAGTATAGCCAAACCTCCTTCTGGTCTGCCTCCTGAACTAGTCAATACCTTGTCAGAGAAGGTGGCTCCAACACCAATACACTCATAATTTTCATCTATAAAATTTAAAACACCAAGTTTCTCATCTGTTAAAAATGTCTCTTGCAAAAAGACAAAATCGTAGCCTAAAGATGTTAAATTCCTAATTATTATTATTAGTAGTAGTAGTAGTAGCAGTAGTAGTAGTAATAATAGTAATAGTAGTAGTAATAGTAGTAGTAGTAGTAGTAGTAGTAGTAGTAGTAGTAGTAGTAGTAGTAGTAGTAATCGTTGTAGTAGTAGTAGTAGTAGTAGTAGTAGTAGTACTAGTAGTAGTAGTAGTAGTAGTAGTAGTAGTAGTAGTAGTAGTAGTAGTAGTAGTAGTAGCAGTAGTAGTAGTAGTAGTAGTAGTAGTAATAGTAGTAGTAGTAGTAATAGTAGTGGTAGTGGTGGTAGTAGTAGTAGTAGTAGTAGTAGTAGTAGTAGTAGTAGTAGTAGTAGTTGTAGTAGTAGTAGTAGTAGTAGTAGTAGTAGTAGTAGTAGTAGTAGTAGTAGTAGTAGTAGCAGTAGTAGTAGTAGTAGTAGTAGTAGTAAAATTAGTATTAGCAGAGGCCTCGTTTCAGAAATTCTTAATCTCGTATCAGGTATGTAACCACTCACCCATGTATGTATTTAACCGCCCATGTATGTATTCGTTCGCCCATGTATGTATTCACTCGCCCATGTGTGTATTCGCTCGCCAATATATGTAATTACTCGCCCATGTATGCATTTGCTCGCCCATGTATGCATTCGCTCGCCCATGTACGTATTCGCTCGCCCCTGTATGTATTCGCTTGCCCACGTATGTATTCGCTCGCCCTTGTATGTATTCGCTTGCCCATGTATGTTTTCGCTCACCCATATACCTGATCGACCACTCATGTATGTATTCGCTTTCATATGTACGTATTCGGTCGTTCATGTATGTATTTGCTCTCCCATGTATTTTTCGCTCGCTTAAGTATGTATCGGCTTGTTTATGTGTATATTCGCTTGCCCATGTATGTATTCGCTCGGCCATGTAGGTATTCGCTTGCCCATGTATGTATTCGATCGCCCATGTATTTAATCGAACGCCCATGTATGTATTCGCTTTCCTATGTACGTATTCGCTCGCCCATGTATGTATTCGTTTCCTCATGTATTTTTTCGTTTGCCCATGTATGTATTCGGTTACCAACGTATGTATTCGCTTGCCCATGTAGCTAATGCCTGCATTTTCATGCTAATGTATGTATTTTCTCACCTAAGTATGTATTAGCTAGCTCATGTATGTATTCGCTAGCTACTTCATTATTAAAAGTATTTCCGTTTTTGAAGTATGCAATACAAGCATCAGACTCTCTGAGTCTTGACGTGCGCATGCAACGCGACACTTGCTGCAAGCAGAGACCCTTGTATCTATGTATCTATCTACATAGTAATTGATATATATCTGCCGCGGCCCAAGGGTAGCCACCCACTTGGGCAAGAGACTGTGTACAACCTTGACGAGGTGCGGCAGCTTGTTCCTACTGATGTTTTTACTTGGGATTGGTGGCTATAATCCTGTTACCTTAGGGGAGTGAGCTTCAGGCGGTACTAATTAGCAGTCTCGCGGAAGCCAGCAGGCCTAGCAAGCCACTGGTGGATAACAATCGCTATTACAAATATAAAAGAGCCTCGGATTCGGACGGATAACTCGTTGATGACCCGGCATACGTAGGACCACGACCATGACCATAGGAACAAACGCATCAAATTGGATGCAATGAATGGCAGCGGACCGACTTTGGCCGCCACGCCGAAGGAGGAGATTCAGGAGGTAGATCAGGACAAGGCTTTCCTTGAACTTTTAAAGGTGGTTGTGTTGACTGACACCACTGTGATGTCTGAGAAGGAGATGAATGACCTTCCTGTCACACGACACCTCGGGGAAGGCTCCTTCGGCACCGTTGATCTTGTCACCTTTGAGGGACGTGACGCCATCCGCAAGGCCATCAAAAATGGCGGGGACCTCACCGAGTTCCTGTGGGAGGCGCACGTGACCCTGGAGATGGATGGGGCGGGTGGTGCACCACGCTTGCACGCCCTCAGCACCGAGCCGGCTAGTGCAGTCATGGACTACGCCGGCGTGCCCCTGTACCGCATCCTCAACGGGGGGTGCCCCATGGGCACGTTCCTGAGGATCGTGGCGGATGTGGCCAAGAGACTGGATGAGATGCATGCCAAAGGGTATCTGCATAATGACATCAAGAGTGACAATATCACGGTGACAGGCTATCCTTCCAACCCTTGTGTGCACGTGATTGACTTCGGGCTTGCCACCTTGGTCGATGACAGCTTCTACTTTGAGATGTTTGACTTGCCTCGCTGCCTCAAGAAGCAGGAGCAATTCGTCTTCAGGTCCCCGGAACTGAAGAAAGGTGAGCCATTGCAGCCGTCCAGCGACGTGTTCAGCATTGGGGTGATGCTGAGGGACGTGTGTGTTTACATGAAACACCAACGGCTGAACGAGCTGCTCTGGCCCCTGGTGGAGGCGTGCACGCAGGAGTTGCCCGATGATCGGCCTCCCCTGAGCAAGGTGTGGCAGGATGTGCAAGACATGTTATCCATCCTTACGGACACGGAAGAGAAGCACGTCCTCGGCGAGGAGGACGAGGAAGAGACTTTTCCTGCCTTATCTACCTTAACTTCCCCTTCCCTCCCTCACCCTTCTCCCTCATACTCCCCTCTACCTCGATCCTCCCCCCCTCCCTCATCCCACACCCCCTATCATCCCTACTACCTCAACCCTCTCTCACCCGCCTCCTACATCCTTCCCTCTCCACTCGCTCCACCCTCACCCTTCTATCTCTTCCATCCCTGATCCATCCTCCCTCCCTCTCAAGAAAGGAACAGTCTAGCGACGTGTTCAGCATTGGGTTGATGCTGAGGCACTTGTGTGACCACTCCTTCCCTCCCCCCTTGACTACCTCTCCCTGTAGTCATAGTAGTAATAGTATTATTATTATTATTATTATTAGTAGTAGTAGTAGTAGTAGTAGTAGTAGTAGTAGTAGTAGTAGTAGTAGTAGTAGTAGTAATAATAGTAATAGTAGTAGTAATAGTAGTAGTAGTAGTAGTAGTAGTAGGAGTATTAGTATTATTATTATTATTAGTAGTAGTAGTAGTAGTAATCGTTGTAGTAGTAGTAGTAGTAGTAGTAGTAGTAGTAGTAATAGTAGTAGTAGTAGTAGTAGTAGTAGTTTTTGTAGTAGTAGTAGTAGTAGTAGTAGTAGTAGTAGTAGTAGTAGTAGTAATAGTAGCAGTAGCAGTAGTAGTAGTAGTAGTAGTAATAGTAGTAATAGATGTGATTGCGTTTGAAAACACCAAGGTGAAGCAAGTGGCATATGCCGACGACCTTTCGGGGGCCGGCACAATCTCAGACCTGAAAAGTTGGTGGGGATTGATAAAGAACAATGGACCCACCATAGGATACACACCCAATGCAGCTAAGTCCGTCCTTATTGTGAAATCCGAACTTTATGACCACGCTCTGGATATTTTCGGTGGTAGCGGGGTAATAATAACAAAGGACGGGCAGCGGCACTTGGGTGCTGTTATAGGAACAGAGGAGTTCAAGAAGGAGTTTGTAGGAGAAAAAGTGCTCGAGTGGGTGAGGGAGGTAGAAATCCTATCTGATATAGCTAGGACGGAGCCTCACGCAGCTTACTCTGCCTACACGCATGGCCTACAACATCGGTGGAATTACGTCATGCGCACCATCCCAGGCATCAGCCCTCTCCTCAGACCGCTGGAAAACGCTATAAGGAACACCCTCCTTCCAGCGTTACTGAGGTCTCCAGCACTGGGGGATGACAAGAGGGCCCTGCTCGAACTTCCACCAAGACTGGGCGGGATGGGGATCACCTCTCCTGAGAGGTTGGCAACTAGGGAGCACCTCAACTCCATCAACCTAGCCAGGTCCCTCACAGTAAAGATAGTTGCTCAGGACGCACACGGGGAAATAGACCAAAATGCGATCGCTGAGCAAAGGAAGCAAATTTCCCTAGACAGGCAACAAGAGCAGAAGACCAGCCTTGAACGCCTGAAGACCATCGTGCCTGCCGCGACTGTGCGAAAAATCCATATTGCACAAGAGACGGGAGCGTCTAACTGGCTAACGTCACTGCCAATCAGAGCAAGAGGCTTCAACCTCAACAAACAAGAATTTGTCGACGCCGTTGCTCTGAGGTATGGCTGGCCAGTTGAAGGACTCCCCAACATCTGTGCATGTGGTTCCCCCAACAACATCGACCACACCATGACCTGCAAGAAGGGGGGATTCGTGTGCATCAGGCACGACGAGGTGAGGGACCTGACAGCCAACATGCTCAGGGAGGTGCGCCATGACGTCGCCACCGAGCCGACTCTTCTGCCACTTGGAGGAGAAAACCTGCGGTTGAGGTCGGCAAACATCTCCGATGAAGCTCGAGTTGACGTCAGTGCTCGGGGGTTTTGGACGAGGGGGCAGAGAGCCTTCTTCGACGTCCGGATCTTCGACCCGATGGCAGCATGTCACCGCGAGCTCTCTCTGGAGGCTGCCCACCGTAGGAATGAGCAGGAGAAGACGAGAACCTATGGCGAAAGGATTCAACACGTCGACCACGGCACCTTCACGCCTCTGGTCTTCACCACGTCCGGCGGGATGGGCTCCAAGGTTAAGTGCTTCTACTCAAGACTAGCCGATTTGATGGCAGAAAAGAAGCACCAGCCAAGGAGCCATGTTGTCGCCTGGATGAGGTGCCGCCTCTCATTCTCCCTTCTCAGGTCTTCCCTCCTGTGTCTCCGGGGTACCAGGCACGCCACTCCCTCCACCACGGACATAAGTGCCCTTGATTGCGAAGCCACAGTGGTAGAGAGTAGAATAGGGGTGGGTAGGTTAGGGGATTAAATAAGGATGTAAATATAGGGGTAGATGGATATGGTTAGGGGTTAGAATATTATGGTTGGATGCCACAGCCATTAGCGACCAGAGTTGGGGCTAATGACCTCCAATTTGTGGAGCCCATGCAAATAAAAAGGGTGGAGGTATCTTTAAATGTA
>JAXIVD010002054.1:47500-50000 GCA_036785275.1 Cancer borealis
TATTCGCTCGCCCATGTATGTATTCGCTTGTCCATGTAAGTATATACTCGCCCATGTATGTATTCGCTCGTCCATGTATGTATTCGCTCGTCCATGTATGTAATCACTCACCCATGTATGTATTCGCTTGCACATTTATGTATTTGCTCGCCCGTGTATGTATTCATTCGCCCATATATGTATTCGTTCGCCCATGTATGTATTCCCTCGCCCATGTATGTGTTCGCTCGCACATGTATGTATTCGCTCGCTCATGTATGTTTTTTGCAACATTGAAAAAAAAAACCATAGCGACGTCGCTAGTGTCCAGTATCATTCTGTATGCGTGTGTACGTGCGTACATACGTAGTTTCCGTAAAGATGGATCATGAAGCACTATACAAGTTGGACATAATTTCCCATGAAAAATACAATGCAAATAATTACTAATAGAGGAGAGGCTTTCATTTATATCAATGTTCCTTGTTAAGAGACTGTCTCAGGCATATGAAGAGTATTCATTCGCATGACACAGTACTACTTATTTGTATCTTTAGTTTTGTTAACCTTGGTCCAACCTCCTGTTGGATAGGAAAGGAATCCAAAAAAAGCGGATAGCTCATCCTCAATATCAACCTGATTTTACCACAAAGAAATCCATTCACATTATGAAGAAAAAAAAACAATCTAGCATTAAGCTTACCTTGTTGGCGGGCAGGTTAAGAGCCAAGCCAGGGGCGTGCTGAGGGCGACGTGCGGGGAGAGAACTCACCAGTTTAGGCGGGACCTGGGGAACGTCACTAAAGTTAAAATCACAATTAATTTCCAAAAATGTATCACACTATGATTGTTAAGTTTAAGAACAGTAATTAATTTCGATCGTAACTTAAAATGTTGCAACTTTCCTATGTGTGTTGTAATATATTAATCATGTAGTGACGTCACTTTTTTTATGCCACAGTTTTGAACGTCTGCTTATGCTGCCACGAACACCACCGACCTCCTCTTATCAACACCCAATGAATGCAGGGAATCATACTTTTTTGTTTGAAAATATAAACTCGAACTTATGAGGCAAGAAGTGAGTAGTATTGTTAAGTCTTGAGCTCTAAACACAATTTATATTCATCAGCTGCAGCCTTGTAACTGTGCGATGGCAAAAAAACTATAATCAAACAAATATAATAAAGAAAGCTGAATGTATTTTCACCTTTCTCCTCTGATTCTACATTAAGAAATATCATAAATGGTATCGTGGCAAACGAAGACATCAACGTGCATGAATATGAAGCTGATGGGAACAAAACCATCGAGAGAATGATTGGACAACCCGCGTTTTTCTTCTCCATCAACAGAACGGAATAAGCAAAGACCCTGGGAAATTTTACTGATCTCCAGGCTGCTCCTCACAGAACCATCGACTCTAGTGTGCTGTTCCAGTGATTCCTCTTGGTTTTCCAGACAGGCGATTTGTCATTTGAGGACGTGATGAGTTTTGAGCTCAGACCATAACCATCATCCCTCTTTGAGGACAACAAGATATTGAGGAAGGCCGACAAGCCTCTACTCGCTCAAACTGTCAATGACCACTGAAGCAAGGTACTGGCATGTGAAGGAACACCTGATCCTACGCCTTCAGCGCACCTTAAGACTGAAAGGCATGTGCTTGGTGGTGGATCCTTGCTGCACAAGCTCAAGTGGAAGAAGGGAGATACATATGTCAAAATTGCCAGAGCATATGCAGACTTCACAACAAAACACTATGGGACAGCAACTGTTGTCTTTGATGGCTATGGTGCAGGCCCTTCGATAAAGGATAACACTCAGCAGAGAAGGGGACAAGCCAAGAACTATGCGACTGTGAACTTCACTGAAGAAACTGAATTTGAAGGAAAGATTGATGAATTCCTATCTGACGGCAGTAACAAACAACAGCTGATCGCATTAATAGGTGAGCAGCTGAAGAAAGTGTGCTGCACAGTTATTCAGGCATTAGGGGACGCTGATGTGAACATTACCAAAACAGCCGTAGACACCACAATTCTGCATTCCACCACACTAATCGGAGAGGACACAGATTTTTTGATGCGTTTACTCCATTACTATATACCAGATGGAAAACCACTTTATTTCAGATCAGACAACCAGGCAAGAATCAATCTGAAAGCATATGACATCAATCGGATGAAGCATCTTCTTGGGAATAAGTTGTGCACTCAACTATTATTCCTGCACGCATTCACAGGATGTGATTCAACATCTCGTGTGTATGGTATTGGGAAAAAAATCAGTCTTTAAGAAACTCGTGGAAGATGATCAAGTCCTCCAGTTGTGTGCAGATACATTCACTTCGAGAGGCGTGAGCCGCGCTGAAATACAGAAACTTGGCAGCCAAGCGATGGCCGTTATTTTTGGTGGGGAGAGCACAAGTTCTTTGGCAGCCATGCGTTGCAAGATATTCACAAAGAAGGTCGCTGCTGCTAAGTATTTCGTTACACCTGAACGTCTTCCCCCAACGGAA
>JAXIVD010002054.1:55000-68361 GCA_036785275.1 Cancer borealis
GTTATTCCTAACCACCTCCTTCCTTTTCAGGTATTCCTAACCACCTCCTTCCTTTTCAGGTATTCCTAACCACCTCCTTCCTTTTCAGGTATTCCTAACCACCTCCTTCCTTTTCAGGTATTCCTAACCACCTCTACCTTTTCAGGTATTCCTAACCACCTCCTTCCTTTTCAGGTATTCCTAACCACCTCCTTCCTTTTCAGGTATTCCTAACCACCTCCTTCCTTTTCAGGTATTCCTAACCACCTCCTTCCTTTTCAGGTATTCCTAACCAACTCCTTCCTTTTCAGGTATTCCTAACCATCTCCTTCCTTTTCAGGTATTCCTAACCACCTCCTTCCTTTTCAGGTATTCCTAACCACCTCCTTCCTTTTCGGGTATTCCTAACCACCTCCTTCCTTTTCAGGTATTCGCTCTCCCACGTATTTTTTCGCTCACCCATGTATGTATTCGCTTGCTTATGTGTGTATTCGCTGGCCTGTGTATTTATTCGCTTGTCCATGTATGTATTCGCTCACCCATGTATGTAATCGACCGCCCATGTATGTATTCGCTTGTCCATGTATGTATTTGCTAGCCTATGTATGTATACACTTGCCGATGTAGGTTTTCATTTGCTCATGTATGAATTCGCTTACCCATGTATGTATTCCCTTACCCATGTATGTATTCCCTTACCCATGTATGTATTCGCCCCTCACGGTATTTATTCGCTTGTCTATGTATGTATTCCCTCGCCCATGTACGTATTCGCTCGGCCATGTAAGTGATTGATATCTCATGAATGTATTCCCTAGCTAATGCCTGCATTTTCATACTAATGTATGTATTTTCTCACCTAAGTATGTATTAGCTAGCTCATGTATGTATTCGCTAGCTACTTCATTATTAAAAGTATTTCCGTTTTTGAAGTATGCAATACAAGCATCAGACTCTCTGAGTCTTGACGTGCGCATGCAACGCGACACTTGCTGCAAGCAGAGACCCTTGTATCTATGTATCTATCTACATAGTAATTGATATATATCTGCCGCGGCCCAAGGGTAGCCACCCACTTGGGCAAGAGACTGTGTACAACCTTGACGAGGTGCGGCAGCTTGTTCCTACTGATGCTTTTACTTGGGATTGGTGGCTATAATCCTGTTACCTTAGGGGAGTGAGCTTCAGGCGGTACTAATTAGCAGTCTCGCGGAAGCCAGCAGGCCTAGCAAGCCACTGGTGGATAACAATCGCTACTACAAATATAAAAGAGCCTCGGATTCGGACGGATAACTCGTTGATGACCCGGCATACGTATGACCACGACCATGACCATAGGAACAAACGCATCAAATTGGATGCAATGAATGGCAGCGGACCGACTTTGGCCGCCACGCCGAAGGAGGAGATTAAGGAGGTAGATCAGGATAAGGCTTTCCTTGAACTTTTAAAGGTGGTTGTGTTAACTAACACCACTGTGATGTCTGAGAAGGAGATGAATGACCTTCCTGTCACACGACACCTCGGGGAAGGCTCCTTCGGCACCGTTGATCTTGTCACCTTTGAGGGACGTGACGCCATCCGCAAGGCCATCAAGAATGGCGGGGACCTCACCGAGTTCCTGTGGGAGGCGCACGTGACCCTGGAGATGGATGGGGCGGGTGGTGCACCACGCTTGCACGCCCTCAGCACCGAGCCGGCTAGTGCAGTCATGGACTACGCCGGCGTGCCCCTGTACCGCATCCTCAACGGGGGGTGCCCCATGGGCACGTTCCTGAGGATCGTGGCGGATGTGGCCAAGAGACTGGATGAGGTGCATGCCAAAGGGTATCTGCACAATGACATCAAGAGTGACAATATCACGGTGACAGGCTATCCTTCCAACCCTTGTGTGCACGTGATTGACTTCGGGCTCGCCACCCTGGTCGATGACAGCTTCTACTTTGAGATGTTTGACTTGCCTCGCTGCCTCAAGAAGCAGGAGCAATTCGTCTTCAGGTCCCCGGAACTGAAGAAAGGTGAGCCATTGCAGCCGTCCAGCGACGTGTTCAGCATTGGGATGATGCTGAGGGACGTGTGTGTTTACATGAAACACCAACGGCTGTACGAGCTCCTCTGGCCCCTGGTGGAGGCGTGCACGCAGGAGTTGCCCGAGGATCGGCCTCCCCTGAGCAAGGTGTGGCAGGATGTGCAAGACATGTTATCCATCCTTACGGACACGGAAGAGAAGCACGTCCTCGGCGAGGAGGACGAGGAAGAGACTTTTCCTGCCTTATCTACCTTAACTCCCCCTTCCCTCCCTCACCCTTCTCCCTCATACTCCCCTCTACCTCGATCCTCCCCCCCTCCCTCATCCCACACCCCCTATCATCCATACTACCTCAACCCTCTCTCACCCGCCTCCTACATCCTTCCCTCCCCACTCCCTCCTCCCTCACCATTCTATCTCTTCCATCCCTGATCCATCCTCCCTCCCTCTCAAGAAAGGAACAGTCTAGCGACGTGTTCAGCATTGGGGTGATGCTGAGGCACTTGTGTGACCACTCCTTCCCTCCCCCCCTGACTACCTTTCCCTGTAGTCATAGTAGTAATAGTAGTAGTAGTAGTAGTAGTAGTAGTAGTAGTAGTAGTAGTAGTAGTAGTAGTAGTAATAATAGTAATAGTAGTAGTAATAGTAGTAGTAGTAGTAGTAGTAGTAGTAGTAGTAGTAGTAGTAGTAGTAGTAGTAGTAGTAGTAGTAGTAATCGTTATAGTAGTAGTAGTAGTAGTAGTAGTAGTAGTAGTAGTAGTAGTAGTAGTAGTAGTAGTAGTAGTAGTAGTAGTAGTTTTTGTAGCAGTAGTAGTAGTAGTAGTAGTAGTAGTAGTAGTAGTAGTAGTAGTAGTAGTAGTAGTAGTAGTAGTAGTAGTAGCAGTAGTAGTAGTAGTAGTAGTAGTAATAGTAGTAGTAGTAGTAATAGTAGTGGTAGTGGTGGTAGTAGTAGTAGTAGTAGTAGTAGTAGTAGTAGTAGTAGTAGTAGTAGTAGTAGTAGTAGTAGTAGCAGTAGTAGTAGTAGTAGTAGTAGTAGTAATAAAATTAGTATTAGCAGAGGCCTCGTTTCAGAAATTCTTAATCTCGTATCAGGTATGTAACCGCTCACCCATGTATGTATTTAATCGCCCATGTATGTATTCGTTCGCCCATGTATGTATTCGCTCGCCCATGTATGTATTCGCTCGCCAATATATGTAATTACTCGCCCATGTATGCATTTGCTCGCCCATGTATGCATTCGCTCGCCCATGTACGTATTCGCTCGCCCCTGTATGTATTCGCTTGCCCACGTATGTATTCGCTCGCCGTTGTATGTATTCGCTTGCCCATGTATGTTTTCGCTCACCCATGTACCTGATCGACCACTCATGTATGTATTCGCTTTCATATGTACGTATTCGGTCGTTCATGTATGTATTTGCTCTCCCATGTATTTTTCGCTCGCTTAAGTATGTATCGGCTTGTTTATGTGTATATTCGCTTGCCCATGTATGTATTCGCTCGGCCATGTAGGTATTCGCTTGCCCATGTATGTATTCGATCGCCCATGTATTTAATCGAACGCCCATGTATGTATTCGCTTTCCTATGTACGTATTCGCTCGCCCATATATGTATTCGTTTCCTCATGTATTTTTTCGTTTGCCCATGTATGTATTCGGTTACCAACGTATGTATTCGCTTGCCCATGTAGCTAATGCCTGCATTTTCATGCTAATGTATGTATTTTCTCACCTAAGTATGTATTAGCTAGCTCATGTATGTATTCGCTAGCTACTTCATTATTAAAAGTATTTCCGTTTTTGAAGTATGCAATACAAGCATCAGACTCTCTGAGTCTTGACGTGCGCATGCAACGCGACACTTGCTGCAAGCAGAGACCCTTGTATCTATGTATCTATCTACATAGTAATTGATATATATCTGCCGCGGCCCAAGGGTAGCCACCCACTTGGGCAAGAGACTGTGTACAACCTTGACGAGGTGCGGCAGCTTGTTCCTACTGATGCTTTTACTTGGGATTGGTGGCTATAATCCTGTTACCTTAGGGGAGTGAGCTTCAGGCGGTACTAATTAGCAGTCTCGCGGAAGCCAGCAGGCCTAGCAAGCCACTGGTGGATAACAATCGCTACTACAAATATAAAAGAGCCTCGGATTCGGACGGATAATTCGTTGATGACCCGGCATACGTATGACCACGACCATGACCATAGGAACAAACGCATCAAATTGGATGCAATGAATGGCAGCGGACCGACTTTGGCCGCCACGCCGAAGGAGGAGATTAAGGAGGTAGATCAGGATAAGGCTTTCCTTGAACTTTTAAAGGTGGTTGTGTTAACTAACACCACTGTGATGTCTGAGAAGGAGATGAATGACCTTCCTGTCACACGACACCTCGGGGAAGGCTCCTTCGACACCGTTGATCTTGTCACCTTTGAGGGACGTGACGCCATCCGCAAGGCCATCAAGAATGGCGGGGACCTCACCGAGTTCCTGTGGGAGGCGCACGTGACCCTGGAGATGGATGGGGCGGGTGGTGCACCACGCTTGCACGCCCTCAGCACCGAGCCGGCTAGTGCAGTCATGGACTACGCCGGCGTGCCCCTGTACCGCATCCTCAACGGGGTATGCCCCATGGGCACGTTCCTGAGGATCGTGGCGGATGTGGCCAAGAGACTGGATGAGGTGCATGCCAAAGGGTATCTGCACAATGACATCAAGAGTGACAATATCACGGTGACAGGCTATCCTTCCAACCCTTGTGTGCACGTGATTGACTTCGGGCTCGCCACCCTGGTCGATGACAGCTTCTACTTTGAGATGTTTGACTTGCCTCGCTGCCTCAAGAAGCAGGAGCAATTCGTCTTCAGGTCCCCGGAACTGAAGAAAGGTGAGCCATTGCAGCCGTCCAGCGACGTGTTCAGCATTGGGGTGATGCTGAGGGACGTGTGTGTTTACATGAAACACCAACGGCTGTACGAGCTCCTCTGGCCCCTGGTGTAGGCGTGCACGCAGGAGTTGCCCGAGGATCGGCCTCCCCTGAGCAAGGTGTGGCAGGATGTGCAAGACATGTTATCCATCCTTACGGACACGGAAGAGAAGCACGTCCTCGGCGAGGAGGACGAGGAAGAGACTTTTCCTGCCTTATCTACCTTAACTCCCCCTTCCCTCCCTCACCCTTCTCCCTCATACTCCCCTCTACCTCGATCCTCCCCCCCTCCCTCATCCCACACCCCCAATCATCCATACTACCTCAACCCTCTCTCACCCGCCTCCTACATCCTTCCCTCCCCACTCCCTCCTCCCTCACCATTCTATCTCTTCCATCCCTGATCCATCCTCCCTCCCTCTCAAGAAAGGAACAGTCTAGCGACGTGTTCAGCATTGGGGTGATGCTGAGGCACTTGTGTGACCACTCCTTCCCTCCCCCCCTGACTACCTTTCCCTGTAGTCATAGTAGTAATAGTAGTAGTAGTAGTAGTAGTAGTAGTAGTAGTAGTAGTAGTAATAATAGTAATAGTAGTAGTAATAGTAGTAGTAGTAGTAGTAGTAGTAGTAGTAGTAGTAGTAGTAGTAGTAGTAGTAGTAGTAGTAGTAGTAGTAGTAATCGTTATAGTAGTAGTAGTAGTAGTAGTAGTAGTAGTAGTAGTAGTAGTAGTAGTAGTAGTAGTAGTAGTAGTTTTTGTAGTAGTAGTAGTAGTAGTAGTAGTAGTAGTAGTAGTAGTAGTAGTAGTAGTAGTAGTAGTAGTAGTAGTAGTAGCAGTAGTAGTAGTAGTAGTAGTAGTAATAGTAGTAGTAGTAGTAATAGTAGTGGTAGTGGTGGTAGTAGTAGTAGTAGTAGTAGTAGTAGTAGTAGTAGTAGTAGTAGTAGTAGTAGTAGTAGTAGTAGTAGCAGTAGTAGTAGTAGTAGTAGTAGTAGTAGTAAAATTAGTATTAGCAGAGGCCTCGTTTCAGAAATTCTTAATCTCGTATCAGGTATGTAACCGCTCACCCATGTATGTATTTAATCGCCCATGTATGTATTCGTTCGCCCATGTATGTATTCGCTCGCCCATGTATGTATTCGCTCGCCAATATATGTAATTACTCGCCCATGTATGCATTTGCTCGGCCATGTATGCATTCGCTCGCCCATGTACGTATTCGCTCGCCCCTATATGTATTCGCTTGCCCACGTATGTATTCGCTCGCCGTTGTATGTATTCGCTTGCCCATGTATGTTTTCGCTCACCCATGTACCTGATCGACCACTCATGTATGTATTCGCTTTCATATGTACGTATTCGGTCGTTCATGTATGTATTTGCTCTCCCATGTATTTTTCGCTCGCTTAAGTATGTATCGGCTTGTTTATGTGTATATTCGCTTGCCCATGTATGTATTCGCTCGGCCATGTAGGTATTCGCTTGCCCATGTATGTATTCGATCGCCCATGTATTTAATCGAACGCCCATGTATGTATTCGCTTTCCTATGTACGTATTCGCTCGCCCATGTATGTATTCGTTTCCTCATGTATTTTTTCGTTTGCCCATGTATGTATTCGGTTACCAACGTATGTATTCGCTTGCCCATGTAGCTAATGCCTGCATTTTCATGCTAATGTATGTATTTTCTCACCTAAGTATGTATTAGCTAGCTCATGTATGTATTCGCTAGCTACTTCATTATTAAAAGTATTTCCGTTTTTGAAGTATGCAATACAAGCATCAGACTCTCTGAGTCTTGACGTGCGCATGCAACGCGACACCTGCTGCAAGCAGAGGCCCTTGTATCTATGTATCTATCTACATAGTAATTGATATATATCTGCCGCGGCCCAAGGGTAGCCACCCACTTGGGCAAGAGACTGTGTACAACCTTGACGAGGTGCGGCAGCTTGTTCCTACTGATGCTTTTACTTGGGATTGGTGGCTACAATCCTGTTATCTTAGGGGAGTGAGCTTCAGGCGGTACTAATTAGCAGTCTCGCGGAAGCCAGCAGGCCTAGCAAGCCACTGGTGGATAACAATCGCTACTACAAATATAAAAGAGCCTCGGATTCGGACGGATAACTCGTTGATGACCCGGCATACGTATGACCACGACCATGACCATAGGAACAAACGCATCAAATTGGATGCAATGAATGGCAGCGGACCGACTTTGGCCGCCACGCCGAAGGAGGAGATTGAGGAGGTAGATCAGGACAAGGCTTTCCTTGAACTTTTAAAGGTGGTTGTGTTAACTGACACCACTGTGATGTCTGAGAAGGAGATGAATGACCTTCCTGTCACACGACACCTTGGGGAAGGCTCCTTCGGCACCGTTGATCTTGTCACCTTTGAGGGACGTGACGCCATCCGCAAGGCCATCAAGAATGGCGGGGACCTCACCGAGTTCCTGTGGGAGGCGCACGTGACCCTGGAGATGGATGGGGCGGGTGGTGCACCACGCTTGCACGCCCTCAGCACCGAGCCGGCTAGTGCAGTCATGGACTACGCCGGCGTGCCCCTGTACCGCATCCTCAACGGGGGGTGCCCCCTGGGCACGTTCCTGAGGATCGTGGCGGATGTGGCCAAGAGCCTGGATGAGGTGCATGCCAAAGGGTATCTGCACAATGACATCAAGAGTGACAATATCACGGTGACAGGCTATCCTTCCAACCCTTGTGTGCACGTGATTGACTTCGGGCTCGCCACCCTGGTCGATGACAGCTTCTACTTTGAGATGTTTGACTTGCCTCGCTGCCTCAAGAAGCAGGAGCAATTCGTCTTCAGGTCCCCGGAACTGAAGAAAGGTGAGCCATTGCAGCCGTCCAGCGACGTGTTCAGCATTGGGGTGATGCTGAGGGACGTGTGTGTTTACATGAAACACCAACGGCTGGACGAGCTGCTCTGGCCCCTGGTGGAGGCGTGCACGCAAGAGTTGGCCGAGGATCGGCCTCCCCTGAGCAAGGTGTGGCAGGATGTGCAAGACATGTTGTCCATCCTTACGGACACGGAAGAGAAGCACGTCCTCGGCGAGGAGGACGAGGAAGAGACTTTTCCTGCCTTATCTACCTTAACTCCTCCTTCCCTCCCTCACCCTTCTCCCTCATACTCCCCTCTACCTCGATCCTCCCCCCCTCCCTCTTCCCACACGCCCTATCATCCATACTACCTCAACCCTCTCTCACCCGCCTCCTACATCCTTCCCGCCCCACTTGATCCACCCTCACCCTTCTATCTCTTCCATCCCTGATCCCTCCTCCCACCCTCTCAAGAAAGGAACAGTCTAGCGACGTGTTCAGCATTGGGGTGATGCTGAGGCACTTGTGTGACCACTCCTTCCCTCCCCCCTGACTACCTCTCCCTGTAGTCATAGTAGTAGTAGTAGTAGTAGTAGTAGTAGTAGTAGTAGTTGTAGTAGTAGTAGTAGTAGTAGTAGTAGTAGTAGTAGTAGTAGTAATAGTAATAGTAATAGTAATAATAGTAGTAGTAGTAGTAGTAGTAGTAGTAGTAGTAGTAGTAGTAGTAGTAGTAGTAGTAGTAGTAGTAGAAGTAGTAGTAGTAGTTGTAGTAGTAGTAGTAGTAGTAGTAGTAGTAGTAGTAGTAGTAGTAGTAGTAGTAGTAATAGTAATAGTAATAGTAATAATAGTAGTAGTAGTAGTAGTAGTAGTAGTAGTAGTAGTAGTAGTAGTAGTAGTAGTAGTAGTAGTAGTAGTAGTAAAAATAGTTGTTGTCGTAGTAGTAGTAGTAGTAGTAGTAGTAATAGTAGTAGTAATAGTAGTAGTAGTAGTAGTAGTAGTAGTAGTAGTAGTAGTAGTAGTAGTTGTAGTAGTAATAGTTTTTGTAGTAGTAGTAGTAGTAGTAGTAGTAGTAGTAGTAGTAGTAGTAGTAGTAGTAGTAGTAGTAGTAGTAGTAGTAATAGTAGTGGTAGTAGTAGTAGTAGTAGTAGTAGTAGTAGTAGTAGTAGTAGTAGTAGTAGTAGTAGTAGTAGTAGTAGCAGAGGCCTCGTTTCAGAAATTCTTAACCTCGTATCAGGTATGTAACCGATCACCCATGTATGTATTCTATCGCCCATGTATATATTCGCTCACCCATGTATGTATTCAATCGCCTATATATATATTCGCACGCCCATATATGTATTCGCTCGTAAATATATGTTATTACTCGCCCATGTATGCATTCGCTCGCCCATGTATGCATTCGCTCGCCCATGTACTCATTCGCTCGCCCATGTATGTATTCACTCGCCCATATATGTATGTAACCGATCACCCATGTATGTATTCAATCGCCCATGTATGTATTCACTCGCCCATATATGTATGTAACCGATCACCCATGTATGTATTCAATCGCCCATATATGTATTCGCTCGCCCTTGTATTTATACGCTCGCCTATGTAAGTATTCGATCACCCATGTATGTTTTCGTCCGTTCATGTATGTATTCGCTCACCCATGTATTTAACCGACCGCCCATGTATGTATTCGTTTTCCTATGTACGTATGCGCTCGCCCATGTATGTATTCGCTTCCTCATGTATTTTTTCGCTTACCCACGTATGTATTCGCTTGCCCACGTATGTATTCGCTTGCCCATTGTATGTATTCGCTCGCCCATGTATGTATTCGCTTCCTCATGTATTTTTTCGCTTACCCACGTATGTATTCGCTTACCCACGTATGTATTCGCTTGCCCATTGTATGTATTCGCTTGCCCATGTATGTATTCGTTCATCCAAGTACCTGATCAACCGCTCACGTATGTATTCGCTTTCATATGTACGTACTTGGTCGTTCATGTATGTATTAGCTCTACCAAGTATTTTTTCGCTCGCCCCTGTATGTATTCGCTTGTTTATGTATGTATTCGCTCGCCTATGTATGTATTCGATCACCCATGTATGTATTCGCTCATCCATGTATGTAATCGACCGCCCAAGTATGTATTCGCTCTAATATGATTATTATTGTTATTATGATTCGTATTATTAGTATTATTATCTTTATGATTATTATCATTGTTAATGTTATTATTAAAAGCAAAGGAAGAGGAAGAGAAGAAGGAGGAGGAGGAGGAGGAGGAGGAGGAGGAGGAGGAAGAAGAAAAAGATGAATGTGAAAAAAGGCATACGGAAGAAAAATAATAAAATAAAACCTCAACACCACAAAGGGTGGAGACAGTTAACGAGGTGATCTGTGGACGAGCACACTACTTCATCATACTGATCCTCATGCCCAGTGTGACGCCACCACGCAAGGCTGACAACACCCAGGCACCTTAAGACTGGCGGGAGGAAAAAACCAGAACACTCTATAAGAAGTAACAGTTAGGGAAACATACACAGGACTGCGAGATAAGTGAGTGTTGCAGTGTATGAAGTTGAGTCTTTTTATCTAATACAGAGAACTTTATCACATGGATCATCTTGAAATATTATGCAATTGATTATGAAATGGAATAAGTTATTGTTTTTGTATATATCACTTCCATCAAGGGTACAGCATGAGCCGATGAGTAAAACGATTTGGGGGAAAATACTGACTTCACTCGGTCGTTACCATGTTTTTTTTTTTTTTTTTTTTTTTGTCAGCGCAGAATTGTTCCACTTCATCACATTGATTCAAAATTCGAGGAACCTTTGCGTGATCAATGTTGACGAACACGGCAAAGAACTTCAATGCCTCTGCTGGGTCACCATGTCATCACCTCGTAAAGGGAGTGCAACGTTAATGTTTCAAGCTTTTATTTAAATTATTAAACTAAATCATATTAATTTGATATAATTAGAAAAAATAAAAATCGTATTTTGTAAGACATAAAAAAATTGTGTATGCTGTAAAAACTCATACAAAGGAATACATATATATATATATATATATATATATATATATATATATATATATATATATATATATATATATATATATATATATATATATATATAAACATAAATATTTATAAAAGTATATAAATTGAAAATTTCCTTTATCGAAAGTCTTAATCTTACTTTTTTTTTTCACTTTTAGCCAAAGCTTTAGTCATAATGTTCTTGTATTGACCAGACTAATAATCAAACCTTCAATTTTGCTATGCTCAGTGACCTACATCAGCTGATGCTACACTTTAAAAGTATTAGTGATAACAAAATACAACTTTTCTTAACAGCTTTTATTGTTCAATTGATTGTTTCATCTCACAGGTATAGGAAGCTGGCCAATAGCAATTTAAATTACACAAAACACCGCTAACTATTGCTACTCCCAAAAAGTATTAAGAGACTCTTTAAAAGTTCTGGCTAGTTTAGTTTTCAAGGTATTTTGATATTCCGCTCTTGGAAGTGTGGAAGTTGTAGAAAGGTGAAAAAACAGAATTAGGCAGAGTTCCAGTGTTAACCAGTGGCAGAAATGATGGAATGAAAATACTGGTTGATTCTTGTACTAATGAGATGGACAGAAAAGGGTTGAGAGGAGGAAATCTTGTGCAGCGAAGCCACGGGAGTGGATGACATGATGATAACGAGAGAAGACAGCAAGGGAGAACATTGCGGTGGAGTGTGATGGATTGAACACATTGGTTAGCGGGGAAATGATGCAATAAATTTTTTTAGACACAATCCTGTTTAATAAAATAGTGGTAGTGGAACCACCGTCCCCCACATCCGCCATATATATGGGAGGCGTACTATATACAAGGGTGGATAAGGTCAATGTATAGTATATATATATATATATATATATATATATATATATATATATATATATATATATATATATATATATATATATATATATATACATATATATATATATATATATATATATATATATATATATATATATATATATATATATATATATATATATATATATATATATATATATATATATATATATATATATATATACGAGGTCCATCCAAAAAGTATCCGACCTATGCCCATAAAAGAAAAAATGGTTAACATTCAGTTATTCCTTTTTGTGGCACTTGATGTCACCATTCCTGCGCATGCGTAGAAGTTTTTACAGCTGTACTGCGTGCCAGCTCTCGTCTGTGAAGGCTAGAGAGCAGACATCTAGCACATGCTCGTCGGATTTTCGTCCTTACGTAACATGTCGGAGCGCATCGAGCAGCGGTACTGCATTAAGTTCTGCCAGAAGCTTGGTGATACGCAGGTGGAAACTATCCAGAAGATTCAGCAAGCTTTTGGCGATGAAGTTATGGGAATAACACAGATAAAAAAGTGGTATAACCGCTTCAAGCAAGGAGAAACATCAGTAAAGAGCAAGCCACGGTCTGGCAGGCCATCCACGAGCAGAAACGAAGAATTCATTGCGAAGGTTCGTTGAATAGTGATGGAAGACCGTCGTATAACCATCAACGAGATTGCTGGAGAAGTAGAAATAAGCACAGGATCAGCTCATACAATTTTAACAGAAGATCTGGCCATGAGACAAGTGTCGGCGAAAATCGTTCCCATGTTGCTGGTGGAACAGCAGAAACAACTCCGTCTGGAAATTGCACAAGATCTGCTTGACTGTGCTAACAGTAACTCTGACTTCATAAAGACCATCATCACTAGTGATGAGACATGGGTGTATGGATACGACCCCGAAACAAATTTTCAGTCATCACAATGGAAGCATCACACATCACCAAGACCAAAAAAAGCACGAAAGGTTCGTAGCAATGTCAAAGTAATGTTGACATGTTTTTTTGACTCCAGTGGTATTGTGCATCAAGAATATGCACCAGCAGGACAAACAATCAATAAGGAGTACTATCTGGGGGTTATGAGACACCTTCGTGATACTGTGCGACGAAAACGACCGGAAATGTGGGCTGCACGAAATTGGCAGCTTTATCATGACAATGCGCCCGCTCATTCTGCCCACCTGATTCAAGCTTACCTGACCAAAAACAACACTCCACTTGTTCGCCACCCTCCCTACTCTCCAGACATGGCACCTTGTGACTTCTGGCTGTTCCCTAGACTGAAAAAAACCCTAAAAGGAAATCGCTTTGAGTGGAGAGAGGAAATTATGAGAAAAGCGACGCCAGAGCTCTACAACATTCCAGTTACGGCATTCCAGAGATGTTATCAGCAGTGGCAGCACCGCTGGGAGAAGTGTGTGAACTCCCAAGGGGAGTACTTTGAAGGTGATTAAAAAAGATTTGTGAAATATACACAATTCTTTTCTCTATGGACTAAGGTCGGATACTTTTTGGATGGACCTCGTATATATATATATATATATATATATATATATATATATATATATATATATATATATATATATATATATATATATATATATATATATATATATATATATATATATATATACACACATATATATATATATATATATATAT
>JAXIVD010002055.1:2500-45000 GCA_036785275.1 Cancer borealis
CATCACTGTGACCTGCACCACCACCACCACCACCACCACCACCACCACCACCACCACCACCACCACCACCACCACCACCACCACCACCTGCCACCCACCCTGTACAGGTGATAGCCGCCTCATTACTCACACACCTGCCTACCATTGGGGTTAAGCCTCACTTCATTGTATAAGCTGACTTTAAGATGACACCCTTTTTATTTTTCTTTCTCCTGCTCCTGCTGCTGCTGCTCCTCCTCCTCCTCCTCCTCCTCCTCCTCCCCTTCCTTCTCCTCCTGCTTCCTTAAGCCTTCTGGTTATGGAGAATAGCCAGTATACTAATAATGAAAACAAAATGGCTGATATTATTAGTAACTTTTACTTAATTATTTACACAAACAGATGATTCACTAGATCTCCTGACTCACTCGGCTTAAAACGAGACGTACTTCATAGATGCTTTCTTCTTTATGGAAAGTTACATCCTGTATACAATGAACAAATTTGAAGTAAGCATCCTTGGATCGTACATAATTTCTCCTGGAATTTTAAATAAAGTAAAATATATGATTTATAAGTCCTTCTCTATGTTATTTAATAAATCTTTAACTGCCGGTAAAGTATTCTGAGACTAACATGTCAGTTGTTTGTTTATTTGTATTCCTTTGTATTAATTTATTTTCATCCTTTCCTTCCGTTCTTCCTCATCCTCAGTCTTCTTTTTTATTTCCCACCAGCCTTATTAAGACACTCAGCTGCCTTTTCCCTTATAAGCTTACACAAATTATAAGTTTAACAACACTGTACTCTTGACTTTCTGTAAGAGTTGCCTCTAAGCTGACTCTTGTGCTTCTTTTTTTGCTTGGAGGTTGAAGTGTTGCCTTTACTTTCTTGTTTAGGTCAGCGTACTAGTTACAAGTTTGACATCTGTGAATCTTCTGAATCAGCAGATTTTATGCTGACTTATATGATCATTATTTTCCTTTATCTTTTAACTTTCATTCCTCTGCCTTTTCCTACTACCATTATCATCCATTTCTCTTCTTAACTTCTTTATCTTGTAACTCTTGTATCTTCGCCTTTTCTTACTTTCTTTCTTACTATAGTTATCAATAGGACGACCAGCCGATTTTCCTAAGGCGTGAAGCTGCACAAAAAATAGTAATAATAATAAGGAATTCCAATGGATCACCACTCCACGTACTGTTCATATAAATGCGATTAGGAACCCTTAACTTTTCCTCCATAGAAAGGGCTGAGGAGTGCCGTGAATATGGAATGTAAAAAATGTATTAATGTTAGTGAATATATAATGGCAGTGAATGAGTTGATCTGAATGTATAATGTTATCCTGTATGTATAATGCATACTGTTATCCTGAGATGGCTGGCAGGTTGTCTTGTCGCGGCTCCATTGTCTCTTTCTTCCCTCCAATTCCTCTTCCTCCTTACGCGATAGGAGGTGAATAACTTAGAGGAAGGAAGGGAGGAAGGAAGGAAGGAAGGGAAGACCCACAAATACCAAAAGTGACATTTCACATCCTGAAGAGATATTTGTGTCAGGAGGCCACGCCAGGGCATTCCATAGGGCCTTGCGCATGTGGTAGGCAATGCACTCTTATGTATTCCTATATGACCCTCGTATCGTGCCAGCCACAAGAAGAATACAGACACAAATATGCACATGCGTCCATCTTCTCCTGTGAGTTGTTTACCAATACTAGACTAGCCACAGATGGTGCCATTCCCCCCCACCCCTCCCATTAGCCTCATTTCTGACCCTCGGCTTAAGAGGACGCACCCACCCGCCAGCCCGCCAACAATATCGTCCAGCGCGGGAAAAACAGCGAGTCGGCGCCTTCGGATACCAAGTCTATTCATTACGGGAAGCATCACAGGGGCACCGACATCACCTGACGATGACGAAGCTGATCCTGATGCCCCTCCCCCATCCTCACCCTGCAGACTCCTCATTCTCTTCCTTTTCCTCCTCTTTTTGAATGTTCTCGTCCTGCTGTGAGTGTGTTAATGACAGCGCTGGACTGACGCACTAAGCTATAACACCTCGTTTCCATCTGCGGAGGTTGTCAGCAGCGCAGTATGAAGATGGAGCGGGAAGAGATGGGAGGCAGATGAAGGGAGTGGAAATAAGTAACAGACTGGAGTGAGGAGAGACAGCAGGTGGGATGGGGAGAGGCAGCAGGTGTAATGAGAAGAACAAAATTAACTAGAGCAGTAGTGTATCAGCAGCAGCAGCAGGAACAACAACAACAAGAAGAGAGAGAAAGAGGGAGAGAGAGAAAGGGAGATAGATGGATAGAGAACGAAGTAGAGAATCCTATAAGAGGTAGTGTGTCTTGTAAGAGTGATGACAAGTATCCCGTTGTTCCTTTAAATCCTACTGAGATTGGTGATGTGACAGGTGAAGAAAGGACAGGTGGAGGGAGAAAGGAGGGAAGGAGAGCTGGAGGGAAAGGGGTCTACTTACAGCCTCAGGAGACATGATTCTGCACTTTGAAATGTGGGACAACTTCCTCCTCTCTCTCTCTCTCTCTCTCTCTCTCTCTCTCTCTCTCTCTCTCTCTCTCTCTCTCTCTCTCTCTCTCTCTCTCTCTCTCTCTCTCTCTCTCTCTCTCTCTCTCTCTCTCTCTCTCTCTCTCTCTCTGCACTTTTTCATTTTCCTATCCATCATGGTTATAACTTTTAACAATTTTATTCACAAACCATACACACACACACACACACACACACACACACACACACACACACACACACACACACACACACACACACACACACACACACACACACACACACACACACACACACACACACACACACACACACACACACACACACACACACACACACACCTAACTAGCTCCACGTCTGCATTCAAATCTCCAATACTCATCGTTAAGTCCTTGCAAACCTTCTGCATCCAACCTTCCATTCTAAATCACTAACTAAAAAATGTTCTGCAACGAGGCTTCCATGCACTTTTATTTTTTGTCTTTCCAAACCTTTTATATTCATCCTTCCATTCCTACCACATACAATCATGCAATATATATTTCAAGACCCGGCGCCACACTATATTTTTCCTTTTGTCCCTTTCCTCGTCTTTCCTGCTTCACTGCATGCGAGTCGTGCCCTTACCAACCTTCCTTTTGCAATTCGTCAACAACCGTTTCCGCTAAGCCACATACATTGACTACCGCTTTACCCCACCCCGCCCCGTACCGCCCCGCCCCGCCCTGTCGCGACTCTAGCCCCAGTGATGGAAGCCTCGATTCTATACGGGACTCATGAGAACTGGAGCACCGTCTGCCGGGTCACGCCGTCCCGGTCCACGCCTAGTTTGTGGGGGACTTGGTTGGTAACGGTGGGAACAACTATTTGTGGCTGTCCTCCTGAATGTCTTTGAGCCTGTATTTTTTATTTTATTTACAAAGTTTTCGTGTAACAAATTCGTAAGTTTTAATGAAAATTAGCTCGTAGTGCCTCCCGCTGAAATAATCACTAGCTATCTAAGTTGATATCGTGAATACAGAGTATAGAAGAAGGGAATTGACTTTTAGTGATATACGGTATTAGCACCATGCGGCTACACCTGCCTAGGTTAGCGTCAGGTGTGTACGATTACTTGTGATTGGTGATGGAAGATTAGCAGACCATAATACTAAGACTTGTAGGATGCAAAGTGTGTACGGTAATGACAGCTTACAAGAGGCACTGAGGGAAAGACAGGTGCGACCAAGTTGATAATGACCTTTAAAACTCACCTGTCCACTTGTTCAGTTGTCTAGCTGCTTATTATACTAACTTTTTTTCCCATCACGGTATGAATACATTTTGTGTATGGCTTAAAGAGAAGTCGTTCTGTATTTCCATAGTGAAGCAGCGAGGTGATGTACTCATTAGAGCGAGGGAGCTTTACTGCCGGGAGAAGGGGTCTTGGTCGAGGTGAGAGGGCATAACCGAGGCTCAAACAACAGCTACACTCGGAACCACAACACTCTCACACCCTGACGTATCAAAAGCTAAATTAACTCAGCCAGGACCTGCGTCACCCTTCCCTTCACCATCCTCCTCCTGCTCCAGCTCCTCCTCCTCCTCCTCCTCCTCCTCCTCCTCCTCCTCCTCCTCCTCCTTCGTTGCAAAACTCTCTAAATATTCATTAGTTCATTGTCACTCTTGCTCCCTTACGGGCCTTTTTTTCTATCTTTTTGTTACATGAAAAACAGATTAGCTAAGCCCTACGAAAATAAAAGAAAAAAACCAGGTGAAAACTCCCAACAACTGCCGCGCCTTAAGGAGAAAGAGTCCAGCTTCATTAAGGGTTACCTGGAGAAACCTGGCAAAGGTAATCTGTGGTAACCTTGGTCTCGCCGTTGGCCCCGCGTCCCGGGTAAGAGGTCTTTACCCCTGTCAAGCTCACAGGCCGAAAGAGACCAATTTCAGCAACCAGTTCATGTGCCACTTAGTGTATTGTCATCCTGTTTGCCTTGTCTTGTTATTCCTCAAAACAAAAGGAATGAAAGGCTGTCTTACTCCCCTTCAGTTGAACAAGAGTCGTAGTGCTGTTTGTCCAACACTCTTATCTCGCTTATCATCATCATCTTCCTGTTCACCTAATAATCACCACCTCGTCTTACTTTTACTGCGTCTCATCAGCAGTTCACATTAACGTCCCTAAACCTGACGGAACAATCAACGTCGTGTCTTTTATCTCCACAAACCTGTCAGGCCTCACTTGTCTACCTTATCTTGCCTTTTCTATTCATCTGATCTTCACATCCTCGCTTTACTTCACTGCCTTTCACAAACACCTCACAGCACCGTCACACAAGCCTGACACAACGACGCCTTATCCTCTATCTTGACATTATCTGCCCTGTTACCTTTTTTTTTCATCACGTTTTAATGAATATTTAGACTCCATCTCTGATAACGGTGTCTCTTGTTAACTGGGTAATGGCGGCTGCGTTGTCTTTACTTCCTTGAATGTGGAGGAACAGTGAGAGGCTTTCCTATTAGCTGTGGAAAGCGTGGGAGGTCATAAAACGTACCATAAAGAGGTGATAAAGAGTTCTCGGAGTCCCGCAGGGTAAGGTGTGCAAACGAAGAGGGTGACGGTGACGGTAGTGGCAGCCTGCATGAGTCACGTTGAGATTTCCACACACTCCCAAGACAAGATGACGTTTTGGTGGTGGAGGAAGAGGTGGAGGAAGATGGTGGAAGGGCATGATGGGAGGAGTTACAAGATCGTGATTGTGGATGGTTTATTCTTTCTTTGGCATAATGGACGCTGTAAGGCATTGCTGTTTAATTAAAAGAGGTTTTGTGCAGTTAATTAGTTTTCTGCTCTCTCTCTCTCTCTCTCTCTCTCTCTCTCTCTCTCTCTCTCTCTCTCTCTCTCTCTCTCTCTCTCTCTCTCTCTCTCTGTATGTGTGTGTGTGTGTGTGTGTGTGTGTGTGTGTGTGTGTGTGTGTGTGTGTGTGTGTGTGTGTGTGTGTGTGTGTGTGTGTGTGTGTGTGTCTGTACGTTGTTACTGTGATGCCTTGCAAACACACCAGTGGTATTTAGTCATGTGCTGGACATGTTCGAAGAATGTGCATGACTGTTGAGTTATTGCTTTTACAAAGAGCTCCTCCTCCTCCTCCTCCTCCTCCTCCTCCTCCTCCTCCTCCTCCTCCTCCTCCTCCTCCTCCTCCTCCTCCTCCTCCTCTTGAGAGTAGACAGACCCGCCTTTGGGAAGCTGGCAGGAGGAGGAGGAGGAGAGTTACATCACGGTGAAGGAGGAAGATGGAA
Organism: Cancer borealis; assembly: GCA_036785275.1. Lineage (NCBI taxonomy): Eukaryota > Metazoa > Arthropoda > Malacostraca > Decapoda > Cancridae > Cancer > Cancer borealis. The sequence continues at coordinate 8,293 of JAXIVD010002055.1, forward strand.
GAGTGTTGTGGCCGTGGGTGAGGAAGGAAGGAAAGGAGTAGGTGGTGGAGGTGGTGGAGGTGGTGGAGTGGCCTGGCTTGGTGTGCAGTACGGGAAGGCAAGGTCTGTGTGTCACTGACTTCCTCACTACCACCACCACCACCACCACCACCACCACCACCTCGTCCTGACTTCTGCTGACACTTGCTGACATGCCGTTTGGTAATCAGCAAATGATATCTGCATGGAAGCTTACTCACACTTAGCTTACTCATCTTACTTTTCCTCCTCACCCTTCACAGCATCCTGCTTCAGAGCCGGCTAGTGCGATGACCCAGGAATTTTTATCAATAGCACAATCTGATTTTGCCCGAGGAATCATTTACATAGTTTGTGAGAAAGTCGGACAGCGAGACGGCTTGACTGAGCAAAACTTGTGGGCCGCCTCCTCATTTACATTCCAAACATGATCACCGCGAGGCAACCTGCGATGCGGCTTCACTTCCTACACTGTTTCGTTCGTTCCCCAGTCCTCCTCCTCCTCCTCAACTCCTGTTTTCTTCTTCCTCTTCTTCTTCTTCTTCTTCTTTTTCTTTTTCTTCTTCTTTCTCTATCTTCTATACGGGTCAGGGGATGATCGTATAGATAACTTCGAATGACATAGTAGGAAGGAAGAGGAGGAAGAGTAAGAGGAGGAGGCAGGAAAGAGGGAAAGAAGAATACTTATACTTAGATAAGAATAGAACATTTCCATAATGCTACTTTGTTTTGTATGTTTCGAAAGGTTATCATAGGAATGTTTTTATTAACCCCGAAAGAGGCGAGGCCAAGGACGGAAAATGAATGAAAAGAAAAGAAAACGCCCCTAAAGGTGCCGCTCCCTTAAGTAAATGCGACAGAGAGACAGAGAGAGAGAGAGAGAGAGAGAGAGAGAGAGAGAGAGAGAGAGAGAGAGAGAGAGAGAGAGAGAGAGAGAGAGAGAGAGAAAAAAAAAACCTTCTAGTGAATGATGATGTTTTATGGAGGGTCGCTCCTCCATAAACATACAATGGAGGGCGTTTAAGGGGTCTTGTTTGCAGTGTGTGGTGCAAGGCGGCGAACTGCGGGGATGACAACCCAGTAATCAGTGAAACGTTTGAGGTTGTGTGTAAAGCAATATAATCAACATAATGACCTTTACAGGGAAATTGAATGACGTGTGTGCTGACATCCTGGTGGCATGTATGTACCTATGATAGTAACGCTTTTATTTTTCTTGCAGGTGGCGAGCAGCGAGGAACAGGAGAAGGATGACGCTTCCTCCGGGCAACTCAACCCTAATGTGGCTCAGAACCGAATGGCGGCCGCCCTCCCTGATGACGATGTTCACCTGTTTGAAGGCAAGGTTGTAGCAGACCAGATTGCGGTGGAGTCTGTGGACCGTCACGTGGCCGTTGGGAAGCCCTATCCAATGGCCATCCCAGTGCCCCTTACCGTCCCTGTCTACCCTGGCAAGCTGGTTCTTCCTGGCCCTCCCGGCAGACAGTACGCCAAAGCCAAGGACGGCGGTGGCTCAGGACATCACCAAGGCCAACACAAGCGACGTCCAGGTCTCCGACAGCATAGTCATCCTCCTCCTCCTCCTCCCCCTCCTCCTTCTGTAGGTTTCAAACCAAGGCATCCTGTAGGTCCTGCATTCAAAGTACCTGGTCCACGTAAGCCCCTGCATCATCCTCCTCCTCCGCCTACCTACTCTGGCCCCCCTCCACCCCCACCTAAACCCATCACCTACTCGGGCCCCGCTCCTCACGCCCAGCCTCCTCCTCATCAAACCTACAATGGACCGCTGCCTCCACCAATCGGTCCTGACTACGGCTCCCCCAAGCCCGGCGATGTTTTTAATGTGGGAGGTGGTACTGGCAAGGGTCACAACCAAGGCGGTGGTCCGATCGTTCCTCAACCCTCTCATGCTACCTTTGCTCCAGCGCCTCTCCAGGGTATCGCCTCGTCAGTGCACCTCGGAGGACAAGTCGTCCCGCCACCACCTCAGTCGCTCTACAATGGACCCCCGCCGCCGCCCCCGATTAATGTCGGCATCGGCCACTCTCCCGACGCCGACGTGTCTGGCTCAGCCAACGCCTACGTGCCACCAGAGGCTTTTGGACCCTCTGACCCTTGGCCCACCGCGGCCCCGGAGATGCCCAAGATAACTTCTCTTGATGTAAAATGCGAAAAGAACTTAATGAAGGTGAGCATCACCTTTGACAAGCCTTTCTATGGCATCATCTTCAGCAAGGGTCACTACAGCAACGTGAATTGCGTACACCTACCGGCGGGTCTGGGCCGCTCGCAGGCAACCTTCGATATTTCGATCAATGCGTGCGGCACCACTGGCAACACTGAGAACGGTCTGTACGGTTACGGCAGCCAAAGTGGCTCAGGCACTTACTTTGAGAACACCATCGTCGTGCAATACGACCCTCAGGTGCAGGAAGTGTGGGACCAAGCACGTAAGCTGAGGTGCACATGGCACGACCAGTATGAGAAGTCTGTTACATTCCGGCCGTTCCCCGTGGACATGCTAGATGTGGTTCGCGCAGACTTCGCCGGTGACAACGTGGGATGCTGGATGCAGATCCAGGTAGGCAAAGGACCGTGGGCCTCAGAGGTGTCTGGGTTGGTCAAGATTGGCCAGACCATGACTATGGTGCTGGCCATCAAGGACGATGACAACAAATTCGACATGCTGGTACGCAACTGCATGGCGCATGACGGTAAGCGGGCACCTATCCAGCTGGTGGATCAGCGTGGCTGTGTCAGTCGCCCCAAGCTCATGTCCAAGTTTACTAAAATCAAGAACTTTGGATCATCGGCATCTGTTCTCTCATATGCTCACTTCCAGGCGTTCAAGTTCCCAGACTCTATGGAGGTTCACTTCCAGTGCACGATCCAGATTTGCCGTTACCAGTGCCCCGAACAGTGTAGCGGCGCAGGCGGTGTTATCCCTGGTGACAGCTACGATGTGCCTGGTCGAGCCAAGCGAGAAGTCGAAAATGAAAGCGAAGACGAAGAAAAAGAAGAAAAAACTGAAGAAGAGGAAGAGGCAGACAAACAAAAGGACATTGGAGTTAACCGCGTGATTCAAGTTGTGTCAATTCGTGATTTGGCCTTCGTGCAGGACAAGAAAGGAGGCACCGAGGCCGAATTGCGGGAATCTGAGACATCAACGTTGGTGGCGCCGCAGATGGAAGACCAATCAGGCCTTATCTGTATGTCCACGCCAGGGTTCGCAGCGACCCTCATCGTTTTGCTGGCAATACTCATCGTGTCGTGCCTCATGTCTGCCTTCCTTTGCCTGCGGTTCAGGAGTAATGGCGACACGCGATCCATCATCTCCTCCACGTATGACAACCCAGCCTTCATGCACAAGAAGGGACTCTTCTAAGCGCCACACCCTTCCCCACTTCACCACCAGACGAGCCAAGGAGCGCGATGCGAGGCTACAACTGCAAGCGTCACGGGCTACAAGAGGCACCTCAAGGCGTCTTGCTGCACCTCAGTGACGGGCGACAGGCATGCATCATCCCCGTCCCCTCCGTCACAAGCCGCGGCGCGCACGGTGAGTCGCGGCCGGGCATTCAGGCGCCACAGTCACTGCAGGAGGCGGCTGCGGGCATGGATGGTGCCTCACCTTGGGTCATCTGGCCGGCGGCCCCGCCAGCGAGTCACGTCGTCGGATCGTCCAGCTTGTACACCAGCAGCAGTGTGTGTGTGTGTGTGTGTGTGTGTGTGTGTGTGTGTGTGTGTGTGTGTGTGTGTGTGTGTGTGTGTGTGTCTCTGTGTGTGTGTGTGTGTGTGTGTGTGTGTGTGTGTGTGTGTGTGTGTGTGTGTGTGTGTGTGTGTGTGTGTGTGTGTGTGTGTGTTGCGCCTTAACTTTCTGTAAGTTGTCGACTTCCGCCGTTACAGCTGGTTCCCTCCCCTGTGTTCCTGGAGAAGGCTCGGGCGGGGGCCGGATGGGCGCAGCCGATAAACACTATATCACTTATTTTCCAACCCGCTGGCGGTGTTGTGGGCGGCCGAGGAAGATCCGAGCGTCTGCTTTGCATAGACAGCTCCGGATACCTTTCTTCGCCCTTTAGGATTAACTTTGGGTGGTTCATAAAGGTTTCACGGGAATAATTAATATAACAAAGAAGGTAATGCATGATAACTATGTTCTGCACGTCACCGCTTGTCCCGGCGTAATGCTCAGTCGGGACCTGCACCCGCGCTGACCAAGTTGCCATAACGCTCACCTCCCCCTACCCCCTTAGGTTAGTGTAGTCGTAACCACCACCAGGACGGTAGTCATTACGTATAGTGCGTGTGTAACGCTTACTCTTGACACCTGAGTCATTTCTCCTCAGAATAGGCAGTGTGAGTGAGTGAGAGTGAGTGAGTGTGTGTGAGTGTGAGTGAACGAATTAGCTGAGACGAGCCGGCGACTCATCGCCCCCAAGCGAACAATGCTCCATCCCTCCAGTCCTTCTCCCATGCCCCGTTTTTTTCCCTTCCCTTTCCATTTTCTTCCGTCCCCACCTTTTCCATAAGGACCAGAGTTGTCACGTAGGGAAATGTATATACATACTGGTTCTGTAGACAGTGACTTCCATTAATTTATTTTTATTTATTCGAACCATTTCTTTCCCAACTCCTCCCTTTCCTTTCCTCAACTTCATTGCTCCTACGTGTCATTAATAATAGTAACTAATAATTAGTATTAGGGATTTTCTAACTTCCATGTTGCATGACTGACCGGATGCGTAAACGATATGTTTTCCGTATGTGTGTGTGTGTGCGTGTGTGTGTGCGTGTGTGTGTGTGTGTGTGTGTGTGTGCGGTGTGATGTATTTGTAATAAAACGTTTATGTTACTGTGTGTTTGTCAGTCCTGTCAGTGTGTGTGAGGAGTGTTTGGAAGCAGCTCGCCACCAGGACTCAAGTGGACATCAAGGACGCACCACACTGGAGGCGAGTGATAAAGGCTTATTTAAGTTAATAGAAGAATTATAGAAAAATAGAAGTATAAGCAGGAGTACTATTGGAGTAGAAGGATGAGTAGAAATAGAAGTATGTCTAAAAGCATTAGTAAAAGTAGAAGTAAAAATACATATACAGGAAAAAGGAGGAACAAAAGTAAAAATTGTATAAATAGCATGAGAACAGAAAACAAGAAGTAAAGTTAGTAATGACCAAATGCAGCAAAAGCAAAAAGATAACAAAGTAGAAGTAGAAATAGAGAAATGCATTATCAAGAAGGTGAGAAGGAAGTAGTATTATATAGTAGGCTGAAGGTTCACATATACGGTGTCACCCAGCACGTTACATCTACATGAGCAAATATTCAGGTGTGCATGATGAAGCTACGAAGAAAAAGAAGAATGATATATATACATAAAAACACTCCCTCAAGGATGATGTAAAGGATGTGTGTGTATGTGTGTATACGTGACTCCTAGACTACAGCTGTACACTCAAGACGTCAACGTGAACATGGACTTAACGCCTCCACTCAGTCATCACGCATGGTGTCATTTGGGTTACGAAAACTGGACACATAGAAAGGCGGATCTTGTTATCAATCTGACATAACCTGACGTAAATTTCCAGCTAGTCCACAAAGTGTAATCAGACACCATAGGCTTACAGACCAAAAGACACAGGTAATGACAGAAAGTGAGACTGGCAAACGGGAAATAGTTCACACCAATACAATATAACTTCACTGGCGTGACACCTTCCCCGCCTCTTGGTGTTCCTCCTCCTCCAGGACCTTCAGCAGCTGTCGGGCAGGAACAGGGCACCTGCTGTACATCTTGGCGCAGGTCGTGGTGGCATTGCTGGCCTTCCTCCCGACCCACACCGCTTCGTAGTACTTGTCCTTCAAAGTGGTTGGGGCGCTGCTGGACGGCTGGTAGGGACCACTATAGAGGGAAAGGGAATCATTAAAGAGATTCTTAGGGTTTACGCAAAAATATCACACACACACACACACACACACACACACACACACACACACACACACACACACACACACACACACACACACACACACACACACACACACACACACCTAAAGACAGCCATGATCGCCTTCTCGTCCTCCGTCAGCTTGTGTAGCGGGACGCCGGCCACCTCACACACCGCCCGCAGCACACACCCACTCTCATCCAAGCTGCCGATCACGTCGAAATACTGCTCCTCAGATCTTACCGCCACGACGCCCTTAGGCCCAGTCACTTTCTGGAGGAAGGTGTAAATCGGCGGAGGTTGTAAAATATCCGTCTCATGGGACTTTTCCAACTAATTCAAAAACATCTAAGATTCCATATAAGATAGCTCATTTATGTATATCTAACCATTCAGATAACAAGCGGCATCCAGCAACACTACTCTTGTTTTTCTCTTTGATATTTACTTGTGGCATTCCTATGATGGCGTTACTGGATGATGATCAATTAATAAAGAACAAACTGCTACATATACCCACCGAGAGATCCCGGCGACTTCTTTTGTAGGTCTCGAAGTCAGAGGCAGGGACAATATAGAAAGCGGGAGGGTGGGACGCAGGGATGGAGTGCGAGTTGTAGGGTTGAGGCGGTGGGACGAAGGTCTGGGGCGGCGAGACATACGTGGGAGCCTGCACGACATAAGCGGGTTGTTGCGCGACATAGGCAGGTTGCTGCGCGACATATGCAGGTTGCTGCGCTACATAGGTGTGTTGCTGCGCTACATAGGTGGGGGGTGGCGCAACATAAGTGGTGGGTGGTGCGACATAGGTGGGGGGTTGCGCCACGTAGACAGGAGGTTGTTGGTTGTAGTAGTCGCTGCTGTAGTCATTTTGGTCAGTGAGGACTTCTAAACCGGAGTCAGAAACTTTTTCCGTCAGTTTGGACAAACCAACGAACTTCAGGACCTGAGGCGAGGCAGAGGACACTGTTGTATGTAAGTTACGTATGTACAAACAGACAGACAGACAGACAGACATGCAGACATAAAAAGGTATGGTACTATATCATAACAGAACATGAAGAAGGAAGAAACTTGACTAAAACTGAAACATGCTAATGAAAAGAAAGGAATATAAGTCCATGTAATGAGGGAAGAGTAAGATGTTTCTTCTGCTATTTTGTGATTGGTCGTCAAGCGTCATCATGCTTATTGAGTGGCACGCGCGATGCCTAAGTGAAGCAGTATCGCCCTAGCCACAGTGAGAACGGGAAATACACGTAAAGACCATTCATTAAAAAGGAAGAAAAGGGAAGGTGTAGTGTGTGTTATATTAGTGAGGACATACCTTGAGGGCAGCAAGGCCGCCGATGTTGGCCACGGCGGGTAAGACTGAAAATGTGGCCTGAGTTTGTGGCGTCATAATTACCACCACCACCACCGCCACGCACATCATTCGCGCTGGCTGCATCCTGGTGAACAGCACGCGGTAAGCTGTAAATATTACTGTCTTTAGAGTAAGGAGGTGTAAGTGATTGCGTGAACATTAGATACTAGATCAGTAGGGATGAGAGTAGCTGGGGCCGGCTCGTCCTCGGGACCTGTAGGCGAGAACACATACACAGAACGAGTCTATTAATGTTTTTTTTTAACGATAGGAAGAGACAGCAGGAGATAAGGAAACCAATAACCCTGGTGGTGAGGGGGTGTGATGTAGATATTAACAGTTCAGTCTGACACGAACACATTTATGACGGTGAAACTATACAATCCCACCACCACTCAGGACGCCAGCCAATCATCAGGCTACTAGGCTATTTGGGGCGCAGCGTTCACCAATCAATGCGCGGGAATACCTAGGTCTCGTTATGGGTCCTCGCGTGCTGTGGTGTTTTGGGGATTCACAAGACCAAATGACTTCACGTGACCATAGATATATATACACTTGAGGCGAGGACTCGACATGCTAGACGGGTGGGTCCACTTACTAAAGATTACATCAAAATTAAATAAGAGAAATAGTCGCTTTAAACCAACTACTCGTGAAATTAATATGATGTGAAGCTGCTGACTGTGTGTAGGCCGCCTGGGAGTGTTTGTTATCAAGTTGCTGGTAGTTTAAATAACATTCACAATTTTACGAGAGAATGCTAGCTTCCCCGTTAATCTGATGTGACCACTAAGGGAAGAGATGTGCGCTGAATGACGTGATCAGGATAGTGTTGAGCTGCATTGCACATCCCTTGGGTGTGTAGTGCCGCAGGTGTTGTCCTGGTGCCGCTTACCTTGTGGTGTTGGGCGAGGAAGGTGCAGTGAAGAACAATGCACCGTGCAGGCAGACATCATCTTTATATACCTGCCCTCATGAACACACACACACACACACACACACACACACACACACACACACACACACACACACACACACACACACACACTGTCCTTCCCCTACCCCCCTTTTTTTTCTCCAGCCACCGTAACCTTTCTCTTCTGGTCTTCCCACCAGCCTCCAAAAATGTTTCTCTTCCGGCCGTGCTTGCTCTCTCTCTCTCTCTCTCTCTCTCTCTCTCTCTCTCTCTCTCTCTCTCTCTCTCTCTCTCTCTCTCTCTCTCTCTCTCTCTCTCTTATTTTCTTCCATCCTCTGCCTTTCCCCCTCCCATCGCCTCCTCCACTTCCCTCTCTCTGCCCCTAAGCCCCCCAGGTATGGAAGAAAGGGACACAGGGGGCTTTCAAAGAGTCCGATTTCTGCTTGTAAAAAGGTAAAGAAAGAGGAAAAAATGCCTACCTGGACCTCACCTTCTTTCATAACTTAACCGGCTTTCCATTTTCACCCTATCGTACACCTTTTTTTGTTCTCGCAAGGATTAAGAAGCTTGCCAAGCATAAAAACTGCATAGGGCATATTCTTTATTGTTCTTACTGCCGCTATGGTGAATATGATGATAGTAATGAAAAAAATAGTACCCAAATCATTATATTTATGTTAATTGTCTTAACAACAGCTTAATTATGGTAAAATATCGTATTAAGATTGATATCCATACTGATGAACAAGAAAATCAAAATATGCAATAGCAATGCTTAAAATATTACTAAGCTAAGACCTCCATTGTAAAGGTTTCATGTCTCTGTGAGGCGTAACACTGGCAGCTGCCCCGCCGGGACGGAGTGGCGTTGGTGCTGGCCTGTAAGATGTGTTGCAGCAACCTGTCCACCAACAGACAGATGCACAAGTGGCATTTGCGGTGAATGTATTGCCTTGCTTATTCCAATGGCTGCAATGTACGCCATTTTTAGTGCACCAAATGGGATAAAATGTTGTACAGTTCATACCATTGAAGGTGAGCGTTGTTAGCCCCTCAACTATGACTTCAAATCTGCCGTGTTGGAAACAATGTGCATTGAATAAAACTTTGTTTTTTTCTACGTTTTGGGTCCATGTACGCGTTTAGGATGTTACTGATAGAGACACAGATGATTGGACCTTGTTAGTGCTGGCTCAGGGCAGGAATTTTTTTTTTTTTTGTATGGACACCTTTTGAAGACTCATGCCACCACCTGGTGTTGCACGTAACAATAAGCAATTTTTGCGACATATGGAAGATTGCTGTACTCGACGACGGTCAAAAAATATGCGTCACTTGCGGGATTTGACCACAGGACCCTCGCTTTCACCTCCACCTAGTGACCAGTCTGCCTCCCCTACTTGGGTCAGCGGAGATTGAATTACGCAAAGGCAATTCTTGGAACTGAAAGGTTGTTTTGAGGCGTTAGGGAAACTGCTTGGAAAAAATTTTGTTTTCCCTGAAGAGAAACTACCATAGAGGCGGTGAAAGGGAAGCCACTGCCACCACCCATCAAGCAAAGACCTTGAGGCGAGAGTCAGTATTTCCTCGGTGTAAGGCTTTGCTGCTGGGATTATTGTACCTCCTGTACCTGGACGGAAGCTTTCAGAGGCCTGGGTGGCTGTCTAGCTGGCTGACTGGCTGATCGACTTGCTTACTGATAGCTATACTAGGTCTTCCAAGGTACATAGACATGGGGGCGTTGTCTGATGTGCGGCGTAGTACATCACTGGGCACGCCTTCTGTTGCGTATTGCTCCTCCTCATTCCCTCTTCATTCCACCCAAACCTTCGCTTCCTCGCTCCACCAAATTTTGGATTACTAAACACCAATCAAGGTCTCAAAAAACTATGTTTATAGGAAAAATTTAGAAAAATAATATGAGTAAATTTAATTCAAAATACGAAAAACTTGCTTGAATAAAGAAATGAACATTTAATATTCCTTCGATAAAATTGATATCACAACCGTAGTAAAAAAAGCTATTTAATCATTAATCTATCAGCATGACGAAGAGAAGTACTAGTACGTAGCCTACTGCATAAGGATGTGAGAGGCTGTGAACCTTGTTATGTATATTATGTGTGCATTGGATGCTGTGTGTGTCGTGGGTTTGTGTTCCATTATCTATTCTTGTTCACTCTGAGTCAGTTTTTATTTTTCTGCGCTTAATATGTATATCTGGCTGTGTTCCTGCTAACGTGTATGTAAGGATTGTCTGGCATCGTGTCTTCCTATCTATGTCTTCCTGTCTTGTCGGTCTGTTTCCATTCAAATCCCTCACACGCACAGGCTTAATTGGGTCGTCACGCGGCTGTTACTCACACGCATGCTGAGTGTATTCATGTCACTTTTCCATCAAGAAATTGGTTTCACTTTGATCCATAGCGATGGCCACAACCGTAGCATGACGAGCCTCGTGGTGATGGGATCTTTACAGAAACAGAATCATCATTACTCAAAATATTCTGATGTGGGTGTATTTTCGTAAAACGATTTCATTGAGTGATGGAAAGAAAAATTTAAACGTTGACTTTATGTGGTCGTGCATTGGAGTTGGCACGTTGATCGTGACATGAGTTCATGTCGATGCCATCCCGTGCTTAGGGGTCCTTCCTGTGATGAGTCCCTTGGCTGTTCGGGTTGATCCACGTGCTTCTATTAAAAAATGGGAATTTGGTCAACTCATGAAGATTGTCACTATTACCTACATACGTTCAATAGGTATTGAGTGTGTTTGAGGGAGTGAGTGATTTACACATCTGCCAGACACCTGTCATATACCAATGACGACCATTCGTCAGTCCTCACCGCCGTCATTCCAGCTTGATATTCACACACACACACACACACACACACACACACACACACACACACACACACACACACACACACACACACACACACACACACACACCGGGCAAAGCAAAGTCTAACGAAATAACTTCACAGATATTTACTGATGGTGCATCATCTGCTGAGTGTGTCGCATGTTATTTGGGAGAGTAGAGGACACTATTTTTTTTATAGATATGACGAGTATGGCGACAATGTACGTATTTAATAGTAGTAGTAGTAGTAGTAGTAGTAGTAGTAGTAGTAGTAGTAGTAGTAGTAGTAGTAGTAGTCGCAGTAGTATCATTATTATTATAATTATAAGTAGTAGTAACAGTAACAGTAAAAGCAATGACAAGAGCTGCAGTAGCAGCAGCAGCAGCAGCAGCAGCAGTTGTAATACTAACACAGTAGTTTGTGTAGTTCTCGTGTAGACATTGTTTTGGAATGTTTCAAGGCACAACCTCCGCCATCGCCTCATCTGCGTCCAACACGGTGATGCGTTCAATGGCGTGTTGAAGGCTTGATCAGGGAGGGCGAGGCAATTGGTGGTGGTGATGGTCGCTGCCTCAGGGCTAAATACAGTCTACATTCTCTCTTTTCTTCCCGCAAGCGTTCTCATCCCACCTAATTTTTCCTCTCCTGTCTTTTGACTCCTGTGTTCTCGCTTACCCACCTCGCCTACCATGTGTCAATGGACGCGCGCAGCTTAGAAGGAAAACTGTGAAAACTGCTGGGCAACAAAACAAAAACAAAAAATCAGTCGAAACAGGAAAATAAAACAATAGTGAGCGTGTTGTTGATGTGACTGGTGCATGGGACGGGGGTGGGAGTGGGTGTGCTGGTGGAGGGGTGATAATCTTATCAGAGGGAACAGGGTGAGGTGGGGGTGTTTGGTTTAGTGATGATAGGGGGTGGGCGGGGGGCTGACGTGACAGTGTATGTGTATCGGGATCAGTGATGTGGTGATGGGGAGGGACATTGTTGAGGGAGAGAGGAAGGGAGGGCGGAACGGCTTCATTGGGTGGGAGGTGCTTATTATATTTTGGTGGTGGGGGTGGGGTAAAGAGGGCGGGGTGGTGGTAAAGGGTGAGTTTGGGGGTGGATGGAGGCGCTGCTGCTGCTGGATTTGTAGTCTTGTAACGCTTTTTCATAATTTTCTCTATTTATCTAATTATATATGTATTGGTGTATTTATAATTAATTGAAGTTAGCCCACCGCTGTAATGAGAGAGAGAGAGAGAGAGAGAGAAGAGAGAGAGAGAGAGAGAGAGAGAGAGAGAGAGAGAGAGAGAGAGAGAGAGAGAGAGAGAGAGAGAGAGAGAGAGAGAGAGAGAGAGAGAGAGAGAGAGAGAGAGAGAGAAAAAAAAAGAGAGGAAACCGTACCCTAGCCAAGAAGGGTATCCCAACATTCCCTGCCCGTCCCCAGCTGCTTCTCTCTTCGTGGAAATGTTTTACCCACGGGGCACCAGCCTCCTCACATGGCCTCGGGCACCACACACTTTCACCGGCAATAGGGGGGAGGGATGGAGGGAAAGGAGGACAGAGAGAGAGAGAGAGAGAGAGAGAGAGAGAGAGAGAGAGAGAGAGAGAGAGAGAGAGAGAGAGAGAGAGAGAGAGAGAGAGAAAGACTGACGGACGGGACAGGCAGACAGGCAGACATACGCAGTTTATATTCATACGAGAATGTACTCTTTACTTATTAGTGGATGACTGACATTCACCTTTTGTCCTCCTGATTCTCCTTTTATGCAAATGTCTAACATTCCTGACGTGACGTGTGTGTGTGTGTGTGTGTGTGTGTGTGTGTGTGTGTGTGTGTGTGTGTGTGTGTGTGTGTGTGTGTGTGTGTGTGTGCAAAGTAGAAGACATGACAGACAGCCTCTCTGAAGATACGAATACACATAGTCGCCAAGTTACAGCCTCCCAGCAACACACACACACACACACACACACACACACACACACACACACACACACACACACACACATACACACCGTCCTAAGCTTGTAGTCATGCAAACACCGCATCGCATAGTACAAACCTCAAACAATAATTCTATTCTACATCATGTTTTTCATCTTTCCTATGCATGCCCTCTCACGTAAGCGTTAGAAAAATTGCCTGATATCTCTTATGAGCATGTTCATAAATATTAATTGGCATAATAATATAATTTTATCTGTGATGCAAACGAAAGTTCATGTGTGTGCAGCGACCATACTGGGCCACGCGGGCTGCAGGCTGCTCATTCTTGGAGCAAAAATAATGGAAATCAAAGTTACATCGAGGTCTTCCAAGTTCAATTCTGTCTGTTACCTTTTGATGATATGGTGCGAATGATTTATGAATAACGTATAACATGTTAGTCGTTATGAGGAGGTTAGTATATTAATGTTACTCCTAAGAGTATACTTTCTTCCATGACGTGTTGTAGAGAATGTTTCATTGACCTTAATGGATGACTAAAGTAAACTCTGAAGGACGCTCATTCATTTTGATGTTGTCTTTCACATTCGACATTGAAGACAAACGTGTCATTATAAATTTAGTATTGACAGCTTTTGATATTCAGACTTCCAAATTTGTCAGTTAACTATGCCATTTGCCTACCTGGCTTATAGAATGACATCTTTGTTATAAAATGCAAATACATCGATAAAAATATAATATCTCCTCATTCGTAGTAGTAGTAGTAGTAGTAGTAGTAGTAGTAGTAGTAGTAGTAGTAGTAGTAGTAGTAGTAATAGTAGTAGTAGTAGTAGTAGTAGTTGTAGTAGTAATAGAGAGAAAGAGAGTGACCCGCCATTGCTTCCCACTTCAACAACATATTAGTCTAATAATAATTATAGACCTTTGTCTTATAGTGTATACAAATTCTACGTATACCTCATACTTTTCGAGTTATTTAGAAAAAAAACTCCAGTATTACGGGGGGGGGGGGGGGGGGAAGAAAAAAAAACTCTAAGGGAAATATTATGATACTTTCGACACCTCTGAATCTCATGAAAATTGAGGTTATCGGTCATGCTGAAAACGAATCTGGCGTCAATTTTCTGATTATTATATTATCAAACCCTATTGCACTTTTGCTTGTCAAATGAATGATGGAGATAACCATTATTTAACTCTACTGGGTGATGCTGGTCTCCTATAACAAAATTTCAATCAGATGACCTGCACTAAATCTACACCTATAAAAGGGAATAATGTTATTTGGTTTTCTTTTCTATAACTATTAGTGAATTACAACTGATTAAAAGTATTTTTTCCATTGCTACATTTATACCTACATGTTATTTCCATCCCATTATAATTCAAAAGAGTGAGCGTCTCTTTCTTTACTATATATATTACTATATATATTTTACGTAAACCTCATACTTTTCAAGCTATTCAAAACATGATTTCAATCAAGAAGTCGAAGGGTTTAGGTTAGGTTAAGGTTTCGTCAAAATTTCAACATAACTCATGAACTTTGGTACCAAAGGGTTATCGAACATGTTGATAATGCATCTGGTCTCAGCTTTTTAATTACTCTAATATGGCTTTCCGATTTTGTGGCCCGAAAATTCCATCATAATTGATGTCGAACATGTATTTTCCTAATTTTACTACGAAAATGTTAATCCTAAAAGACAAATGCATAGACTTAAGGTTATGGATCCCGACAATACATATTAGTTGCTGGCGTCATCTTTTGAATAACTCATATACTTTGGAGAAAATTTAAGTTTTGTGAAAAAATAAACGTGTTCTCTTTTCCATCCTTACATTTATATTTAGATTCCAATTCCATTTCCCTGTAGCTCACGCCCTCGTCTTCTCTCCCCTTCCCTCTCCTTCCCTTACCTTCTCCTTTCCTCCTCACAGGTCGACCACATGGAGGGGAAACTGTCCACTTTTTCGAGAGAGGCACGGATGTGGGCGGGTTCAAGGTTAATTATAGTGTCTTGTACTAATTAGGGAGCTGTACAGGTAGACGTGTGCTAGGTGTGCCAGGTAGCGGCCATTACAACCCTACCACCTCCATCACCACTACCATTGTACTCTCATTACTACCACCACCACCACCACCACCACCAATAACAACAATAATAGTACTGCTACCAATATCACCACTATCACCAGCTAATCTAAATGTAGTTACCTCCCTCCCTCCCTCCCTCCCTTCCAATAAGACTCATCATTCAGGTAGAGTATTTTTTTACTTATCTTCTCTAATAAGTTTTTATTTTTATATAGCTAATTGGTAATCTATTTTATGACAAATTACCAAGTTGTATGTGTGGTCTGGATTTCTATGTCATTCTTTGTAATTCATCTTTTCCATCGTCCTCCTTTTTCACTTCCTTTTCTCTTTCTCTTCCTTTCTCGTTCGTTCTTTTAATGCTGCTCTGTTGTTTGTTGATCCATCACTATGTTGCTTCTTTTTTTTTTTTTTTTTTTTCTCCTCTCTCTCTCTCTCTCTCCTCATAGTCTCTCTCTATCGTCTCTCTCTCATCTCTCTCTCTCTCCTTCCTCTCTCTCTCTTCTCATCTCTCTCTCACTCCTCTCTATCTCTCCTCTCTCTCTCTCTCATCTCTCTCCTCTCTCTCTCTCTCTCTCTCTCTCTCTCTCTCTCTCTCTCCATATTTCATCTATTACATGCTATGTTCTTCCCTTCTCCATCTTCATTCTAATTTGAGAGAGAGAGAGAGAGAGAGGATGAGATGAGAGAGAGAGAGAGAGAGAAGAGAGAGAGAGAGAGGAGAGAGAGAGAGAGAGAAGAGATGACTGAGAGAGAGAGAGAAGAGAGGAGAGAGATCAACTAGGAAGTACCAGACAGTCCATTACATTTTAATCGTGTACCTTCCCCATTTTTCACTCACCCCTTAAACACCACATACACACACACACACACACACACACACACAACACACACACACACCACACACACACACACACACACACACACAACACACACATATACACAGCCACCACCACCACCACTACCGCCACGTCCAGCCAAAGCGTGACTGCTGCGTGCTGCTACTTATCGTACACAGGCAACCCCAATGGCTTATCGTGACCCTAATTAACCTCTCGTACCAAACTGCTGATGATATCGTACTTGTATAAACCTACACTCCTTACACTTTGCTTTCGTATATAACTTCCCTCCCCAGTCCAAGTGTGGGAAAGACTTGTGAATTGTGAATCGCCAGGTGTCAAGTCTATAGTTTTCAGATATATTGTGGCGTTGCTTGACTGCTTGACACGCTGATAAATGTTATGTCAGGAATGTGAAATATATATACAGACTCACCTTCCACTATACTCATGTCAGCTAGTTATGATATTGCAATGATACTCCATGTATTTGTTTGCTGCTCACTACATGTTTAATGCAATAACTCGATTAAATAGGGGTTTCTTTTTTGTTTTTTATTTTTTTTTATTATATACGTTTCAGGAAGAAGCAAATAAGCATATCTTTTCTTAAACCTTTTCTAATCTCTTATTCATGTCAAAAGAATCATGCAATTGTGTCAGTGTATCTTTGTATTTCTATTTCATTATTCCTTGCCTATAGAAGTGTCTCTCCGCCTGAGTCACTTACAAGAACAAGAAAGATTATCATGGGAAAGATTATCACGAGTCGCTCTTTGCTTTGCGTGGCCGCGTGTGGGAAGCAACCTAATTTAAGTTTCAAGGTGAAGGAAAGGAAAGTGACGTTGATCGGGGAGATTTTAGCGACCGATTCACAGTATTACGATGCGTTCTAAAAACTACGGCACGTTTTATTAAGCGTCACGTATTTGTTTTAGGGTCATGTGTGTGTGTGTGTGTGTGTGTGTGTGTGTGTGTGTGTGTGTGTGTGTGTGTGTGTGTGTGTGTGTGTGTGTGTGTGTTTATGTTACTGTTGGTTCTTGGTACTGGGCAAAGAGAAAGAGAGATAGAAAAAAAATAGAAAGAGAGAGAAACTTCTACATTTTGTCTCTTTTCTCTTCAATTCCATGTTTGAAATAGCATCACTTAATTCACTATTCGTTCTCTTTTTCATGCTGTTCAATAATTACCAGTCAATTGTTTCACCTCGTTGTTATAAGCTGTGCATGTGACCCTCCATCCACCTCTTGTAGGCCTATCTATGTACACTTATTACACTATTTGTATTAGAAAAAAAATATATATATATATATATGTTATACTCGTACTATAGTGTTTAAAGCATGTTCTCTCCCTTGCACTCTTGGTCCCAATCTTTGAGGGAAAAAAACAAATTCTTATTATTGCGTTCCTATATTTGTCTGTTGGTCTTTCTTTTTATTTTTATTCTCTCTGTTTCTCTATGTGTGTTTTTTTTATCCTCTCTCTCTCTCTCTCTCTCTCTCTCTCTCTCTCTCTCTCTCTCTCTCTCTCTCTCTCTCTCTCTCTCTCTCTCTCTCTCTCTCTCTCTCTCTCTCTCTCTCTCTCTCTCTCTCTCTCTCTCTCTCTCTCTCTCTTGGGTGATAGACTCATTTACAGCATTCATCCGGGTGGTGTGTGTGTGTGTGTGTGTGTGTGTGTGTGTGTGTGTGTGTGTGTGTGTGTGTGTGCGTGTGTGTGTGTGTGTGTGTGTGTGTGTGTTTGTTTTCCTATGCCCACCAGCGTGTACTGTGCAATGTGAGATCTTCCTCCATACCCCCCCAACACACACACACACACACACACACACACACACACACACACACACACACACACACACACACACACACACACACACACACACACACACACACATGTATAATCACACACATACCTTCAGGGACAATCATTTTTAGGACCATAAGTGGGGCAGAGTTTTTATAATCCTGAGTACATTGTGGCGCAGAGAGAGAGAGAGAGAGAGAGAGAGAGAGAGAGAGAGAGAGAGAGAGAGAGAGAGAGAGAGAGAGAGAGAGAGAGAGAGAGAGAGAGAGAGAGAGAGAGAGAGAGTAAACAAGCAGAGGCAGGCAAACAAAGGAGATGAAGAGACAGGTGAACAGACAAATAGTGAACACAGACCAACAGAGAACAGGCAGATGGATGGAAACAGAAATAGACAGTTAAATGACAGGAGCTCACAACACACACACACACACACACACACACACACACACACACACACACACACACACACACACACACACACACACACACATATTCATAGACACACACACGCCTCGGTAACCATATCTACCTTCCTACCTAGCTTCCACGTCTACCTGGGCCGCGGCAGCCACACCCGCCGGGCGAACCAACGGTATAACAAGAGGCGAATTCCCTGGGCGCACGTAACCTACTAAGCGCGGAAAAGTAGGTGTTCTTCTCACTGCCTCTCTCATCGGCGCCTTATGGTGGCGAGCGGGGAACCAAAGGCATGTATAAGCTTTAGTTTCTTTGTATATTAAGATTCTCGATTTATGAAACTAGTTACGGGGGTAAGAAGAATGTCAGTGCAATGAGGTGTGTGTTTGCGGCGGGGTGGGGGAGCACGTCTGGCAGGTATAGCGGTAGGAGGTGGGTGGGGGAGGGGCTCAGCTTGTGGAAGGATGCGGGCGTTAGTGTGTCCCCAGCCGTTGTGGAGAGAGGATCTGTGTCGTGACGTGTGGCTCGACGCGTCCGTACCGGCAGAATCCTTGAGTGGACACCTCTGCGGAGCAGCTGAACGCTGGCTGTTGTAGATAACTAAAAACTGGAATTAAACATGAGTGAGGAGAAGACGCCATAGCAGTTGTGAGGGTCTCGTACAGGGCAGCGAGGGGAAGGAAAGACGTGCGGCAACGTGGATTTTACAAGAGATTGACAGGAACCGTAGAGGTGGTGCACTAAGGTGAGTGTGTGTGTGTTTGTGTGTGTATGTGTGTGTGTGTGTGTGTGTGTGTGTGTGTGTGTGTGTGTGTGTGTGTGTGTGTGTGTGTGTGTGTGTGTGTGACAGGTACACATGAAGCTGGTGCATGCCTCACCCTCCTGGTCAGGTGGTCATCCATGGCTCGCGGAAACATGGCGGTCTGCGTCCTCGTAACCTTGAAGGAGGCAGTGGCCGGGTCATGATACCTGATGCTGCTGCCGACCGTGTCCTGTGTCCTACCCTTGACCTGCTTCCTGTATTGATTTCACGCGAATATTAGTACATCTAGAAATATTGGTTTGTTCATCAGCTTCCCAACCAAGACAGTGAAGCCGGAACACTTTTTTTTTCAGTGTTAATTTAGGACACCGAGAAACGACTCAATTTAGTACACACAGTTGTGGGTGTGATGCGCCGACACGGGTGCAGGTGTGTCGATGTCCTTGTTGACGTGAAGACATGATGAGTTGTCATGAGAAGAGGTAATGTCATGTTACTGTACAAGGCAGGAAGTAAGCACTACACCAGCACTGGGGGTCCGTATCGCCTTCAAGAGGTGCCATTATAGCAGGTGTTCTTAAAATAATACCTCGCTGCCTGCAGGGGTATTGAGTATTGAGACAGGTTATTGTGGCGTCTCTAAAAAGTAATCTTGAAGAGAATATTTTGTATAGATATATTATTGTTATAGTTTATTAATTTACTTAAAATTGAAGTAAGTTCAAATAAGCTATTTCTTTAGTGCAACATTTTCTCTCTTTACAGGAAATATAGAGTTAAAATTTAGGAGTATTAAGTTTGTTTGACTTAGAGAGGGGTATCAGGTTGACCTTGAATTTAACTTGGGTATCGAGGATGTAAAACTTTTACGAATCATTGTACTATAAAGGATGTTATTCTGCCGCCATGTTGTTCAGGAAGCCGCAAGATTTCACTCCAGTAGTGACATAACTTGTTCTTAGCGAGGATTGTAGCTGCATCCGGTGGCACTGACTCATTATAACCACCGCCGAACGAAGGAAGGTTTTTAGGGCACCAGGTTCTGTAATTATCTCCGGATCTTACTTGTTGCATCGGTTCACAACACTTGAGTGCCGGAGTGAGGACGACAACCCCGAGCCTTGTCATAGTGTAATGTGACACATCCCAACGCAGGTGTTCTGTTTCTGAGGTGTTGGGTTTTAAATCAAGGTGAAGACATGTTACGCTGCCCTTCGCCACAGTGCTCAGCTCCGTTTCCTTGGCATTAGACGTGGAGTAGAGTGACTTGTGGGATACCGCAGTTTATCTTCGCCAGGTTTCCCAAGTACTAATTTTGTTTCCACCGTTAGCTGCTTCGGCAGGAAGAATGTGGGGGAGGAATGTTACCTTTAAATCTCATAAGTCTCTGCAGTGCTGAAGCTGCGAAAGTAAACTCTGGAAATATTGTAATCCTTCCAGCTGCTTTGATGCAAGTGTCTCAATAATGTCAGAAACTCCCGTCATAAAGGTGGTGCCGAGGGCCATCAAGGCGTCAAGTGGTGGTTTAGTCCGTGTGTTACTCGCCTCCGGCATCTCAACTCTGATATCTACTTAACTAGATCACCTTTGGTATATTCTTTTTTATCGTTGACAATATTTAAGAAAAAAAATCACCAGTTTCTCTTTGATATGAGATTCTTAAAATGCCGAACAGACGAGTCTCACAGTCGGGCAGGGTTGGTGGGCCAGTGGGTCACACAAATGTGCCCAGCTCGACGTTAGTCCTAATCAGCTTCGGAGAGGACGCCATCTTCAATCCATCTCTGTCTCATTGGCATTCACTTCTTTTTGAGTCAGTGGATTGTTAAGGAAGAGCTTGTTTTTCTTTACGGCGAACAGGCAATCAATTTCATAGTATTGCTTTAAAATAGTAGTTGTATTAATATCTAGTAGTGCTAATAGTAGTGGTAAGTAGTAGTAGTAGTAGGACTGAGTATAGCAGCACGGGAGGTGTTATAACAGAGCCGCATTGGCTGTACATAACGATTGGTGAAGGTATCGTGATTACATTTTGTCTTGCTTAGGTTCGCCGCCGAGTCTGGGAGGCTGGGTGAAGTGGCAACCTTTTTACAGAGAAGAAAACTCCTTTTACATAACGATATTACTGTTTACCAGATTGTGAAGGTCTATGTAAATTAAAAAACAGGTAGAGTGATAGATTGATGAATAAATCAATAATCATAGATAGATAGACAAACATTTATGGACCGTCAGGTAAAAAGTCAGACATTTATAAAGTAAAGTGGAAGACTCATGCTACTGAGGCAAGAATGTAAACTCAGAACAAAAGCAGTTAGTCAGTCAGGAAACAGGATGTACAGAAGTGACGTGCAGCCTTGCCGAAGGGGAGGGAATACACCTGTGGAGTGTCGGAAACTGCACTTCCTTCCCTACTTACCTCTCCCGTCCTCCCTCTCCCTCTCCTCCTGTGTTCAGTTATACGCTCCATGCCACTGCTTGGGAATAGCTAGATGCGCCGCCTCTTGAGTGCATCTTCTCATACCAACATCAGGAGCAGTTTTGGTTCTTATGTACAGCTTTGTATTCAGAATGTGTACTTGGATGTAGTAGTTATAACAGTAGTAGTGGTAATAGTAGTGGTGATAATGCAAGAGTCGTTCCTAGGAGTCCTTCTCAAACTGGGATACACTTATAAAACCATCGTGTGGACTCTCATCTTGTCTTAGACTTCACATACTTGCCTGAAAGAATCCTCAAGTTATAGACGCTAAGGGGAAGGATACACTCAGACATCCTCCATACCAGACCTATGTCATCTATTCTTTCATGGTCAAATCTTATCTTAATTATCACTTATATTAATAGCGGTTCTTGTTTTTGTAATATGTAATGTATTTGTTTGAAAATGCTATGTATTATGTTATATCTTTGATGAAGGTTGCGAGGGTGAGTGCGTTTCGTAGAGTGTGTGGCGTGAGGGATGTATGGTTAGACCCGCGACCAAGGTGTGCAAATATTGATAAAGACTCGGTGTAACGCTAGAAAGAAAAAAAATGTAAAAAAAAAATAAATATAATTCGTCTCTCCCGTTATGTTTTGAGCTGGAGAGGATTATAATTTTATTCAAGATGGCGCCGTTATCATTTCTGAATACCACATTTATTTATTTCTCCCTCTCTCAGTAAAAAAATTATAGCAAACGCGGACTTTTGTATAATTTCTTATTTTTACGTATCATTTGTAACTTCTATTTCGTTTATTTGTTTTTAATTATTTTCACTATCAAAAACACGTTAACGATCAGAGTGGTACAAGTAACAGTAGTTGGCGAGGACATGATGACTTCCGTTCGTCCCGCCTTCAAATATACATTACGAAGTTCATTTTACGCCCGCTGGAGGAAACAAATGAGTGAGTCAAGGTGGCTGTAACTGGTGTACTGCTAATGTGTACGCGTGTTAATGTGTGGGAGGAATTATGTTGTATTTTTAATCGGTGTAAGAATTATCCCCATGGCTTCAGTGTTATCTATTCAAGTCAGTATATGTACTATGATAACACGGTTGTAATCAGTATTGTTACGGAGGATGATTTCACGAGCTAGAGAATATTTACCGGAAGTTAACATACCAAGACTTTAGAATTATGAGTATTTCTTATTGTAAAAATGACTGGCATATCAAAGGTAATTCTTTCAACGCAGAATTTTGCACACTGTCGAGTCGTGAGTGTTTGTGACTAAGAAATGTTGGCTTTTGGTGATCCAGGTAACGCTTCCCTCATGAACACACTGACATATTTTCCCTCTCCTGCCAGTAAGGCATCGAGTATATTTAGGTTGTTAAGGGTAGTAGTTCCAACGCGTGAGAATCGTAACACTTGGGATGATAAGGTATTAAACACATTCTTGTGCCAGGTAACAAGGACCATATGGCTCTGAGGCAAATTTCATAATAAATTTGCTAGAAGAAAAACACGGCAACGAATGGGAGCAGAAGGTAAGGCAATGCAATGTTCGGTAACTGAAAGACTCAACACTGGGAATTACGTGGGAATATTTGCCTATGGATGTTTCGCATTTAGAAATTTGAACGCCTGAAAAGTTATGTTCCTGGAAACTGATATGTGGGAATATCTAATTTCGAAGATTTGAGTTAACGAATCTGTAAATATCGCAATAGAATTTCAATTCCTGGAAGT
This sequence comes from Cancer borealis, assembly GCA_036785275.1. NCBI lineage: Eukaryota > Metazoa > Arthropoda > Malacostraca > Decapoda > Cancridae > Cancer > Cancer borealis. The sequence goes on from JAXIVD010002055.1 coordinate 31,456, forward strand.
TCCTGTTTCCAACAACTTGATGATAATCTTAAAATCTGTAGTTATCACCCATAAAATATTCGAAAGCCGGTATTGTAGTAATTGTATTTAGCAAAACATACCGACTTCCAAAAAGGTTTCATTTTAATACTTTTTTTTTCATACGCCATATATGAATGAAAGGCAGATTCAGACATTTAATCAATATGTTTTAGGTTAAATAGTTTGTATATAACGCGACATCAACACCGTCCCACATACAGACGCTCAATAATACATCGTCTGTCCACATTCTTTATTATTATTTTTTTCTGTGTGCTGTACTTGTCGCCAGTCATTATATAAAAAACACTTTAAGTTAGGATCAGCACCGCACGGTATTAGATGACTTTCGTTGCATCATTTATGGATAGTTTTATTACAAGAAACAGATAAGGTAACTTTTTTTTACGTATTTTCTAATATTATATGGGAGTTGTCGAAAACAGGAATTTCAATGCGTAGCTGGTAATCCAAATTTTTTATGAGGTTTCCAAACGTGGCTAACGACTATAATTGATTTTCAAATTCCTCGATTTTACGGAAAAGTTCTCGTGAGAGACAGAATTAACATATATTTTTTCGGCCAATCACGTAAGGTGTAGATTTCTTAAACTATGCACATTAATACATAATTCAAAAAATCTACAGTACCAGATGACTTACTTTCCAATGGTGCATAATTTTATATAGATGTATTTCCAAATATACACTTTCAAAAGTGTTCAGGTAATTAATTCATTTGTGTAGCGGACAGTAACGATTCCAGAGCAGACGTTCCCTGCATGACGGCACCTGTGAATCACTAGCCCGAAGAACAGGTGGTCACCCCTCTCCTTACCCCTCTCTCTCTCTCTCTCTCTCTCTCTCTCTCTCTCTCTCTCTCTCTCTCTCTCTCTCTCTCTCTCTCTCTCTCTCTCTCTCTCTGCTGCTGCATAACAAGTATTATAATTCAATTTGTTTTGTATTTTCCGTCTTGTTATGTCTAAATATTGCTATTCGCATCATCATCATTATCATCAGTAGTAGAAATAGTAGTAGTAGTAGTAGTAGTAGTAGTAGTAGTAGTAGTAGTAGTAATAATAGAAGTATGAAGGTAGTGGTCGTGGTGGTGGCCATATATCTCATCATCATCATTTTGGTTGTCTTGGTCTTCATAAAGTCACCGTTACTCATGTTAATCATTAGGTTTTTCCAATAAGTCGGTTATTTTCCCATGCAAATGCAGACAAGCTACGGAAAATAACGTTTGCATCTAGTTTTTATTACTGTAACAAAACCACACACTCGAAATTTATAGCACTCGTGACCCCCAACACACACGCACATACACACACACACACACACACACACACACACACACACACACACACACACACACACACACACACACACACACACACACACACAGGAAACTCAGCTTGAAAAAAAATTGGTTTATAATAATTTGATACGACGTTTGTGACACAGAGTTGTTGTTGCATATAAAATGTTGTTCAGGGTACTCTTTATTTATGTTAGTCTGCTGTGATTGCTTCTTTCCTGCTTCGGGATGGATGGGGCTCTAGGATACAACTTATAGGCTTTACGTACAGTTATCAGGAGTTTCCGACGTGTTGCAAAAGTCTAGAGTTATTTACCTCGAGTGTCGTGTAGGACTTTAAAGCGTTGTCAGTGTTTGGAAGCAACATCACTTTAATCCCTGAGTGCCAGATTTACATACCAGAGTGTTACATGACTTGTTCTGTGTAAGATCTGAGCATCGGTTGTCTTGGCAAGTAGTATGTCAAAACAACAGGGTGGTGATCTGGCATGCTGTATTGCTGTCACATCCTCGCAGTCTCTGAGTGTCACATACTCGTTTGGCTCACGATACTATAGATTTTTCATCGTTGCATGTTCAAAGAAGTTGGTTTATGAAGCAATCTCTTTATCTTCCCGTCTCTTCTACCTACTTCCTCCTTTCCTCCTTCTCGTCCCTCCTCTCGCCCTCTAGGCGGGACGCGTCGCTGCCCAGGTCCTTAGCGGTTGTGTTTTTGTGGCTCGTCCGCCTTGCTGGCGATATTCTCCACATCCTGGCCGAAGGAGGAAGCACGACAGGAAGGTTGCAAAGAACGGAGGTGATGCTGTCTGGATGGACAGTGTGTTTGTGCGCAGTCATTAATGACGATAATTGTTAATGGACTTTACACGTATATTGTTGGCGATAGCACTACTACTACTACTACCCCCCCCACCACCACCACCCATAACTACTTCTACTACTGCTGCGACTGGTGCTAAAGATACCATTGAGGACTCACCTGGTTCTCATGTTTTCTCTGAATGGCACCGCTGGGTTGTGGACCGGCGTGGTGAGCCTGCTGAGAGACGGGGTGTCCTGTAGCGGCGATGAGGCGGACAATACACGGGGGCTTCAGGGCATTAAGGCTTCGGGTATGCTTACTGACCGCTGCTCGACCCTTGTTTAATACAGATCCTTCCGCGTTGATCTCTCTCTCTCTCTCTCTCTCTCTCTCTCTCTCTCTCTCTCTCTCTCTCTCTCTCTCTCTCTCTCTCTCTCTCTCGAGTTCATTTAACGAAGCTTAATTATCCTGTCCAGTCCAGTGTGTGTGTGTGTGTGTGTGTGTGTGTGTGTGTGTGTGTGTGTGTGTGTGTGTGTGTGTGTGTGTGTGTGTGTGTGTGTGTACGTGTTCCAGTAAAAACATTGATTCTGAGCTTCATTCTGGTACCTGTGTGTCTACCTCTTTCATTCACGTGTATTCTTACTTAACAGGTCGAGTCGCTCACAGGCTTTGGTTTGTGGGTCAGGGAGGGGAGGAGGAGCGAGGGAGGGGACGGGAGTGAGAGCGGCTGAGGAGAGAGTGGAGAGGGGGAGGCAAGGGATGAGGTAGATGAGAGAGAGAGAGAGAGAGAGAGAGAGAGAGAGAGAGAGAGAGAGAGAGAGAGAGAGAGAGAGAGAGAGAGAGAGAAAAAAAAAAAACTAGTGAGGATAAGGGAAGGATGAAAAAAATGAAAAAGGTAGGAGAGGAAATGATTCAAAAATAGATGCGAAGTGAGATGAGGAAGAGAGAATAAGGAGACAAGTATGGGAGAAAAAAAGGCAGATAAAAAAGGAGTAAAAGAGAGATAGAGCAGCGGGAGGGAGAAGTAGAGATGGGGAGGGGAAGGGGAGGTCAGTGGTGGAGGGAGTGTATAGGTGGGTGGGACTTAGAGCCTAGAGTGACCCGGAAGAGCATTAATATTGGTAGCCATTGACCGCAGCGAAGTGGGAGTGTTATGCTGACTGGTTGGCTGGCTCAGTGTAGCGTGTGGCCCCCTTCCCTGCCCCTCCCTCCTTCCCTCCCTCCCTCCCTCCCTCCCTCCCTCCCTCCCTCCCTCCCTCCCTCCCTTCCTCCCTCCCTCCCTCCCTCCCGGACCCGCTGTTCTCTCAACCCAAACGCCTGCACCAGTTTATTTAACTCTGAACTCTCCCTCTGTCATATGTAATTTTCTACCTCTTATTATCGAAGACTCTGCCTACTTAAATCTTTCTGTTCTCGGATCTAATGGTATAGATTTGCGCTCCGTCATTACAGGGGAACTTGCTGCCACAATGGTCGTGTGGTTTTTGTACTGCTCCTCTGTTGCTATTTTTACTACTACTACTACTACTACTACTACTACTACTACTACTACTACTACTACTGCTACTACTACTACTACTACTACTACTACTACTACTACTACTGCCGCTGCTAGTGCTACTACTATTTCTACCAGAGCTACTACTACTACTAATACTTCCAGAACTACTACTACTACTACTACTAATACTACTACTACTTAACTACTAGTACTACTACTACTACTACTTCTTCTTCTTCTTCTTCTTCTTCTTCTTCTTCTTCTTCTTCTTCTTCTTCTTCTACAATTATCACTACTGCTACGACTACTTTCATTGAATGATAACGGCATCAATGTTGATGATACTAATATTGATAATATTAATAGTGATAATTATGATAGTAATGATAATATTGATAATGACAATATTCATCATCATCCTTATCATAAGTATTATTTTTTGTTCAATATTGTAACTATCATTATTATTGTTATTACCATTATTACTATTATCATCATTAGTATCATTGCTGGTGTTATTACTATCGCTAACACTTCCATCACTATATAGTATGCATTGATATATACCACCACAGACAGACGAGATATTTTCATTTCTAAATAACTAGGAAGCATTTCTTTTCTCTATATTTTTGCATGAGTAGCATAACACACTGTTGCCCTCCACGTAACACCAGAGAGTCAGTTTTAGCTGTAATTCGTGTGAGTGTTGAGTGGGCGGTATGCGGGTTGTTGCAGCACGGCAGACAGCTGGTGGAGGTGGTGCCTAACGGAGCATACTCTTATGTGCCTACTACCACCTGGCTAGCTGTTCATGTTGCTGCTGATGATGATGATGTTGATGATCGGTTGGCTGCTTGGTCGCCTACGTGGTTGAGTGGTCGATACGTCACTACCATCACCGTTGACCGCCCACCACCGTCAACCATCCCGTAAACGAACAAACACACGCACATGCATGCACTCAAACACACACACACACACACACACACACACACACACACACACACACACACACACACACACACACACACACACACACATACCAGAATCCGTAAAGTCTATATTGAGTTAGATTCGAACTTTGTTTATTACACCTTCGTTTCCGGTGTTGGTGTACCTTAATTACCTTCGTCCAGGTATGACAGACGCACCTTGTATGGTTGAGTGTACATGTGACTGTCACTTCATTCATCCACTGCATAGTAAGTTGCCTTTACCTACGTGGCGTGTGTAGTAATTTCTTTTTCTTGTGTGATTGTGAGGTTCATGTCCAATTCCTGTGCTGTGTGTGTGTGTGTGTGTGTGTGTGTGTGTGTGTGTGTGTGTGTGTGTGTGTGTGTGTGTGTGTGTGTGTGTGTGTGTGTGATTAGCATGAACTTCTCAAATGTAACCAAAAAAACATAAATTAACTCACACTAAAGGTTTAATAATTATGCTCTAACACCACCTAGTACCTTCATTAGACAACTTAATCAGGCCTAATCATCACGTCATGGCCGGAAGTACATAAATAGGCCTACACATGTCAAAACATCCCCAAGCAATTAATGACCTACTGCCTTAAGCCTATTACCTGTAGGCCTATCCAGATTATATCCGGTTCCCTCGTGGCTCCAATGCCTGTCTCCAACTTAGTATGCTATAGGCTTATTTAAGTGGACATAGAGGCTACAAATGTCATTCCTGCGGTCATGGGACATCCGGTGAGGTGGAGGGAGGAGGAGGAGGTGGTGGTGGTGGTAGTAGTGGTTGTAGTGAATGATGTTGGCTTAGGTTAGAGGATGTGGGCGGTGGTGGGGTGGTGCAGGCTGTGGACTGTACTCAGGTGTTAGTGGTGGTGATGGGCGGGGCAGGGGTGGTGGTGGGCGTTGCAGGGGTGGGGGTGGTGGAGGGTGGGGTACGTTCTCCGTGGTGTGAGCGGCTGCCCCAGGGAGTAGCGGGACAGTCGGTATGTGGGTCACCAGCGAGCCAGCCATCTAGTCAGTGGGCCAGCAAACTAGCCACTCACACAGCCTACTAGCCATTCACACAGTCTACTAGCCACTCACACAGCCTACTAGCCATTCACACAGCCTACTAGCCACTCACACAGCCTACTAGCCATTCACACAGCCTACTAGCCACTCACACAGCCTACTAGCCATTCACACAGCCTACTAGCCACTCACACAGCCTACTAGCCATTCACACAGCCTACTAGCCACTCACACAGCCTACTAGCCATTCACACAGCCTACTAGCCACTCACACAGCCTACTAGCCATTCACACAGCCTACTAGCCACTCACACAGCCTACTAGCCATTCACACAGCCTACTAGCCACTCACACAGTCTATTAGCCACTCACACAGCCTACTAGCCACTCACACAGCCTACTAGCCACTCACACAGTCTATTAGCCACTCACACAGCCTACTAGCCACTCACACAGCCTACTAGCCACTCACACAGTCTATTAGCCACTCACACAGCCTACTATCCACTCACACAGCCTACTAGCCATTCACACAGCCTACTAGCCACTCACACAGTCTACTAGCCACTCACACAGCCTACTAGCTATTCATTTAGTTTGCTAGCCAGCCTATTAGTTACTCAGTATACTAACCAGCCTATTAGCCACTCACGCAGACTACTAGCCATTCATCCAGGCCACTAACTTGCATACTAGCTACTAACCAAGACTGCCAACCACTCTTCCAGGCTACTTGACTGCCTACTAACCACTCATTCAAGTTACTAGCCAGCCTATTCGTCACCCAGTTTACTAATCAACCTACTAGCCAATCATCCAACTTACTAGCAAAGCATTAAGTCTGCTAGCCACTCTCCCAGGCTACTAGTCACTCACTCACCCTAGTAGATAGTCAGCAAGCTTACTAGTCAATTATCCAGCGTACTACTAGATGGTCTTCTGTCTTTAATAAAACAAGACTTTGAGGGTGCAATTTGATAGTCAGGTGGACTATTTGAGACTGTTAGCAGACCTTTTTGTCGGTACGTGTTATCTTTGCCATCAGTCGATCCAGTGAGGCAGACAATCCGCCGTCACTTCCTGGATAACATCATCTTCACGCGAGTTAATCAGAACACCACCAGTAGTCTCATCAGTGGCTTGGTTCTTCGTCTCACTGACAGACCACCACACGGGCAGCCACTTACCTAAAGCTCCGTTCTGGCCGCCTGTCCACTCAATCCCGATAACAGCTGTCCAACCACAGTCTCTCTCTCTCTCTCTCTCTCTCTCTCTCTCTCTCTCTCTCTCTCTCTCTCTCTCTCTCTCTCTCTCTCTCTCTCTCTCTCTCTCTCTCTCGTATTCTACAGTTTCAGTATTTTAAGGAGTGAGAATAGCAAAGAGGAAATTAGAGACATTGGTCGTTAACTAGAGACTTCTTCGTGAATCAGCGACAGGAGACAAGAAGACTTTCACGTTAAAAGGAGGCAATTAAGAAGAATATTCTCCCACAATTTCTATTATTTCCTCCGTCACGCCTTCCTCCGTAGTTTCTTCTCATTTTCTTTTCCTCTACTCTCCACTAACCCTCATTTTCCTTCACATTTTCCTTCTATCTCATACTTCTTGGCTTCACTCTCTACTCTCTTCTTCTTCTCTCCCATCCCCTTCACCCTCTCCTCGTAGTTATTTCTCATTTTCTTTTCCTCTACTCTCCACTAACCCTCATTTTCCTTCACCTTTTCCTTCTATCTCATACTTCTTGGGCTCCACTCTCTACTCTCTCCTTTGCCTTTCATTCCTGTAACTTAGTTCGAGCAATACCTCTACTGTGCTTCCATTGAGGGGACGTCCAAGGGGGTAATGGTGTCACCTTCTCCCATTTTCTATGTCGTGTTCACTATCATCATTATCTTGTTTTCTGTGACGTTCCTTCCTACACCTTTTATCTGTTCCACTTATCTCCTCTCTCTTCTTGGGTCTTGTTGCTCTTACCTCCTCCTTTCTCATCTCTCAGCTGTGGGTCGTAGATGAAGAGAAGGAGAGGGAGGAGGAAGGAAAGGGCGAGGAGGATGAGGGTCAGTGTGGGTAAAAGGCAGACAAAAAGTGGAAAGAGAAGGCAGAGAGGGAGAGAGAAAAGTAAAAATGGAGAAACGAAGATGGGAGAGAAAAATGACAGTAAAGGAGAGGAGGAAAACGAGAAATTTGGAAAGAAAATAATAAAGAAAAGAAGAGAAATAGGCAGGCATGAAATTAAGATAATAGAAGAGATAAGACCAGAAAAAAAACGATGAATCAGGAAATGGAATACTGGACGCAAATTTTCAAAAGAAAAGGAAGATGAGAGGCTGAAAGTAAGTATATAGGATGTGATGGAGGAGGAGGAGGAGGAAGAAGAGGAGGAGGGTACGCATTCCTCCATGTCTGTAGGACGAACTCGAAGTGTCTGGGTTTCATGCCTTGGGGATTCTCTCTCTTTCTCTCTCTTTCTCTCTCTCTCTCTCTCTCTCTCTCTCTCTCTCTCTCTCTCTCTCTCTCTCTCTCTCTCTCTCTCTCTCTCTCTCTCTCTCTCTCTCTCTCTCTCTCTCATATGCATTACCTTATTTCCATTGCACAATTGACATTTTTCACTCATTATTACACGTCAGTCAGTCATCATTTTATCAAGATTTACTTATAACGCTTCCTTTTTGTCCATAGCTCTTTACTTTATTATCGATCATCTTGTTTCTTTGTGGCATTTCTCTTCAATCTCTTTCTTCGCCTTCCGCTTCTGCTTCCTCCTCCACTTCCTTTCTCGTCACTTTTCCATCCTACTCACAAGCGTCCTTTGAGAAATAAGATCCATGGTCGTGACAAAATATTGGAACAGGAAACCTTGCTATAAGCCAACACACTTCACGTTACCTGATACTTCTATATTTCTTCGTTCCTCCTCCAGTTCTTTCTCCGTATCCCTCCTCCTCTTCTTCCTCCTCCTCCCCCTCCTCCTCCTCCTCCTCCTCTTCCTCCTTTACCGCGGAGATGACCCAAAATTAGTCCAGGAATGTTGCAAAGGTGCGCAGTGCGAGGTGGTGCAGCAGACAGGTGAAGCACGGTACACCAATGAGGCGTCTGAACATACCGAAACTTACCCCGATCTAATCCGACCTGCTCTGTCTTGCGCCGACCTGCCCACGACCCATTACATCTGCACCCAACTCACGCTAACTCACCCAGACTCACCACATAATTTTATTATTTTTTTTAACTCATTCCGAACAATCTTGGAATTCACCCCAAACGCTCAGACATACAGATAGATAGAAAAATAAATTGAAAATAAAATGTATGTGTAAGAAAGATCATTCGGTAAAACAATTTTGTCAAGATGAATAGAATAAAATGAATAGAATAAAATAAGGAAAAGGATAAGGTAGAAAAAACTTAGATGTCAAGAAATCAAAGAAAGACTTGAAGGCAAAGGAGGAAGAAGGAAAGAGATTTGGATGCGAAGAAGGGAAGAAGGTGAAGGAAGGAAAGAACTTGAGGAAGAAGAACGTAGAAGAAAAGGTCATCTATGGCTTGCAATATGTCTGCTTACCTCCTTCACTCACTCCTTTTTTTCATGTGTGTGTGTGTGTGTGTGTGTGTGTGTGTGTGTGTGTGTGTGTGTGTGTGTTTATTTTCGTGTGTGCATGTTTGTATTTGTTTGTGTGCATTACTATTATTACTACTATTATCATTATTATTATTGTTAGTAGTAGTAGTTGTAGTAGCAGTAACTGTAAATTTTTAAAATACTTTGTGTGCAAATTAGTACTGCCGTCGTATTCCCTGCGCGTCGTAAAAGGAAAAGGGACTACAAGGGAGGGAGGGAGGTTGTTGGGAGCCTCTTCCTCGGTATTGTTTCTTCCTAGTATGAGATCAGGGGAAGGGAAGGGAAGGAAAGGGGAGGGAAGGGAAGGGAAGGAAAGGGAAGAGGAGATCAAACTTTACCTGAACACTACGTAGATCTCTTGTTTCGACTGCCTCATTTTTATATTAAGGAGGATATCAACCAATATATATATATATATATATATATATATATATATATATATATATATATATATATATATATATATATAAATAATGATAATAATAACAATAGTATTTTCTTATTACCATCGTCATCATCATTACTACTAATATTATCTCGACAGTACTAACAGCAGCTAATCATATACATCTTTATTTCATCTATTTATTTCGCTTGTGCCTTTGTGTGGCCAGTGCGTGGGTGAGGTGGTGCGTGACTTGCTAAGGTATGAATGCGTGGCTCTAGGTTCGACTATGGGCGGGCACTCGGCACACAACCCACCCATCACCCGTCCAACCTCCCTCATGGGCTGGTGGATGAATGAATACAGTGTGGGTAGAACTCGTGGGCTGGTGGATGATGAGGGATTTTTACCCATAATTCGCCCATTACGCTGTTTTGTTTATCTATCAGCTTGCTAGGTTAACTAATCCTACCACGACTTAAAGATCTTGTTTGATGGCTCTCTGACTCGTATATTGATTGGTTCCCTGCGTTTGTTTCATCTGATTGGTTAGCTTGTAACTGTCCCGTGCGTTCATTGGCTGGACAAGCGACTGTCTTTTGTTTTGCTTATTTAATCATGTAAATATCTAACTTGAGACACTTTCGTCTCTTCTTTTCTTCCCCTCTTCTTTTTTCTTTCATTTCATATCCCTTCTTTCCTCCGCTCCAGACTCTTCTTTCTCCTTTCATCCTTATCCCAGACACCTTCTCTATTCTCTCTCTCTCTCTCTCTCTCTCTCTCTCTCTCTCTCTCTCTCTCTCTCTCTCTCTCTCTCTCTCTCTCTCTCTCTCTCTCTCTCTCTCTCTCTCTCTCCCCCCCTCTCCGCCTAACCCACTTACGTACTTGGTCGACGGTCATTGTAAGTGTGAGTGGAGCAGCCAGACGCGCGTGTGTGCTTGCATGTGTGTGTGTGTGTGTGTGTGTGTGTGTGTGTGTGTGTGTGTGTGTGTGTGTGTGTATGTGTGTGTGTGTGTGTGTGTGTGTGTGTGTGTGTGTGTGTGTGTGTGCGTGAGACGAAGAGGAGAGAGAGATAGATAGAGAGAAAGAGAGAGAAAAAAAAAAGAGGTGGAAAGGGGCATCCCACCTTCAAATGGCACAGCGGGCTTTTTTCTCCGGCCAGAAGACGTATCTCCGTCAGCCATTGTTTTCCTCTTTATTGGTCCATTAGCAAAGGTTGCCACGAGGAGCGTCGCGCTGAATCGCCGGCTGTTTACGCAGTCTGGTCGCGAGAGTCGTCCCGTTACGTACCACCCGAGGCGACCAAGCGAGGCAACAACTCTAGGGGTTCTCATAGAAAGTTTCGAGAGGCCGATGATCCCGCAGCGGCCATTAACACTCACCCTTTAAGATGGCACCCAAAGGCAGCCTCACCACCACCAGCAGGACAACGGTGGTTCGGTCACACACTTTTTACACAATTTATTCCCAACAGTTTGTTCTCGATTGTAGTTTTCTTTACTCTACGCCGCCGTAACACTTGATCAACATTCATAATACGCGGATCCAGCGGGTGGTGATGTGTCTCGTGGGTGTCCGTCCCTGCTGGGGTGTGTGTGTGTTCAGAGTTCTGTGATACAAGTCCTTGATGTTGGCTCGCATTCCTGCTAAAGGAGTTGACGCTCTACCTAACAGCTGTTCATCCTAGCTTATGGGCGAATCAGGTGGATGAATGAGTACACAGCTAGGAAGGAAAGGAGTATTTTTCCACCATAAGGTCACAGATATGGAGGCGGAGATCAGCGTAGAGTCCAAATAGAACATTGTTTAGGTGAGGTCTAGCACATCGTCAAGGCAAGACAAATGTGTTTCAACTTGGCCATGCACTGATGATCTCGAATTAGGCTGAAGAGTGTCTGGGTAACTTGAGGGGGTGGCGGGCAGCGCGTGTGGTCTTAGGAGACAAATGGCCTCACTTGTTCTTGTATACCTGAAGAACTTGCAGAAAGGTGACGCCGCTTATCAAACTAAAGAGGGGGAAGGCCTCTGTATGTGTTGGGGAGGGAAGGAGGGAGGCAAGAAAACTTATCAAGATGTCAGTCGCTGCCAAGAAGGAAGGAAGGAAAGGTACAGAGGGCAGCAGGAGTTAAGCTAGTCAGTAGATCACTGCCAGTCGGGAAGTCATCGTAGGTGGGAAGGGAAGGAAGACCGTCGAGGAGGAAGCAGAGAGATTGTGGGGAAGAAGAGAAGATGCCAGCACAGTGACGTGTGAAATGATCATATTACGAGTGTGTAACTAAGAGAAAATGAGGTGGGAGAAAGCCTATTATCTTGAAGTCTACTCAATGACTGTGAAATAGAAGTTAATTTTATGAGAACATCAAAACATAGACTTTCCAAACTGCTGAAATACCTGCAGAAGAAGGGAAGGAATAAGAAAATGAAGAAAAGAATGAAAAAAAACAAAGAGGAAGAGAGGTGTGTAAGGACTTTGTAAAATTTTGTAAATAAAGAAAATATGCAAAAATAAAAATTATAATGATAGTAATAATAATAACAATGATAAAATTAATTGTAATGTTAACAATAATGAAAATAATAATAATAATAATAATAATGATAATAATAATAGAAAGGGTCATGATGAATATTAATGAAAAGCATCCAATTGTGCCGTCGGTAGGAGGGAGGAGGTGGGGGGGGAGGGAGAACTTTCACGGGGAGATGAGCAACAAGTTCACGGTCATGGAGGAGGAAGAAGGAGGAAGAAGAAGAAGAAGAAGAAGAAGAGGAGGAGGAAGTAGTTATCTCACTGAAAGGAGGCAATTATTCTAGTCATGATAATTATCCATCTTAGTGATTATTTAGCAGTTTAGGTTCCTTTTACCCGGCAGTTATCGTGGGTGGGTGGGTGGGCGTGTGGGTGGAGGAGTGGATAGGTGGATGTAATAAGAAGAATGGGAGCGTATTGAGGATAAAAAAAAAAATTCCATACCATCATATATATGTCACAGTTGTACTTTTACCGGAACTTCTTTTTTTTCTCTCTCTTTCTCTCTTCTTTTTTTTTTTCTCTTTGTCTCTTCTTTTTTTTCTCTTTCTCTCTTGTTTTTTTCTCTCTCTTTGTCTCTTCTTTTTTTCGTGTGTGAGTGGCATGTTTTGGTTCCCTCGACGACGCGACTCTCCGGCAGCCCAGGTAGCGTTTTGGGGCGACCTTTCGAGACATCACGTAAGGGTAGCACTTGAGAACCCCTTCCCTCCCTCACCTCAAGTCACCTTCTTCCCTCCTTCCCTCCCTTCTGATCTACCTTCCTTCCCTTCCTCCTCATTTTCTTCTTTCTACTCTTTCCTTCATTTACTGTACTGCTTCTTAACCTGAACCCAATTTTAGGGAGTACTAGGAAATGCTGCATATATGATAGTACAGTGTTAATGTTCCCTGTAACTAGATGTAAAGGGGTGCTTGACTCCCAATATCTGATTACAGGGAGTGCTGAGGTTAGAAAAGGTGAAGAAACACTGCTTTATGCTACCACACACTTTCTTTCTCTCCATTCTCTTCCTCCTTTCTTTTTTACCTCACTCCCTCCTTCCTTTGCATTTTCCGTGTTTTCTCTCTTCCTCCTCCTACTTCTCTCCTTCCGCTTCCTCCCTCAGTTTACTTTTCCTCCCTTCACTCATTTTTTCTTCCTTCTTCTTCTTTCTCTCCCTCCCCCCCCCCTTGCTTTCCTCTCCTCTGAAGCAGATCAACAAATACTTCCTCCATTCTCTAATCGTTATTTCCTCATTGTTCCTCTTATTAGGTTTTTTCTGCCTGGCGACTTTCTTTTCTCTTTTTCACTCCTGTTTTTTTATCATCAATTCCTTTCCTCTTTCTTTTATTTTTTTTTTCTCTCTCTCCTCTTCCTGTTACAGAGTTTCTAGATTCTCTCCCACCC
>JAXIVD010002055.1:50000-68343 GCA_036785275.1 Cancer borealis
CATTAACTATTATTATTATTCATTACTACAGTGTACCTAACGATAAACACACCGGTAAAATGCTTTAGTGTGTGTGTGTGTGTGTGTGTGTGTGTGTGTGTGTGTGTGTGTGTGTGTGTGTGTGTGTGTGTGTGTGTGTGTGTGTGCGTATCTATAGAAGGAAGCTAAATAACCCGCAATAGACTAAAAAGCGGAATGACACTCACTGACATCCTTCCCACTATCTTCCCATCCCCGCCAGAAGGACACAGATAAGCCAAGCAAACAGTGTGCGTCCTGTACAGTGTGTGATGGAGGTTCAGTAGTATCTATATGCGACCAGTTTGCAAAATTAATAAAGGCATTGATGAATATAAGAATAGACAGATCAGCGGATATACATAGGTAGTAATAATAGTAGTAGTAGTAGTAGTAGTAGTAGTAGTAGTAGTAGTAGTAGTAGTAGTAGTAGTAGTAGTAGTAGTAATAATAGTTGTAGTAGATATATGCAAACTGTGCTCGAAGTAGATAAACGGATCAACAAACGTAAGTCAACACACACATAAATGTGGAGTGTGACCGTGACAGTCGTGGTTGGTGCTCCTTCCCGCCACGTGCTCCGAGCTTCTAGGGACGTCACGTGATTCCCCAACACGTTGCTACTTTGTTTCTCGCCACGTTCACCTGCCATGCCTCAGTGGACCTCTGTTCTCCTTCCTGCCCTTTGAAAGAGAGAGAGAAGGAGAGAGAGAGAGAGAGAGAGAGAGAGAGAGAGAGAGAGAGAGAGAGAGAGAGAGAGAGAGAGAGAGAGAGAGAGAGAGAGAGAGAGAGAGAGAGAGAGAGAGAGAGAGAGAGAGAGAGAGAGAGAGAGAGAAAAAAAAAAAAAGAGGGAGGAGGGGGAAGAACTACAAACCAAATGGGTATTTTCGTCAAGCATTGTAAGGTTGAGATTTATGAGGCATTTCCGGGTGTGTTCCACGCACGAACGACCTTCTCGAGGCACGACAATTATAACCACACACTGGGGCTCACAAACAACAAAAGTAACATGGAGACACGGTACAAAGGAACCCATGATGGAGGGAATGTAAACAATACCGAGCATCCTCAGCGGCCAACTCAGGCTCTACGCATAACCCGCCCCTGCCCCCCGCCCTCCGCCCTCTCCACCACCTTCATCGTCTCCGCTGCTGCCGTGCCATATAGAGCGTGGAACAATTCCGTTTTCATTCATTTCTGTTCTGCGGGGATGTAGGGGGAGTGGGGCGCCGGCCGTGACCCAGACAAGGCTGCGGCATGAGTCTGGCTGATAATTGAACAGTACACAGTTTGTGAAGCTGTTTTGTCCCCGTTACAGCTAGTGTGTGGGGGGTGGGCGGGCAGGCAGCTCTGGGCGGTGACTAAACGCAGACTGATGTACTGGCAAAGTCAAACCTCAAATTAGTACCGAGAGCAGATTTATTTTCAAAGACTTAGGGAGGATCAGAAGACAATAATAATTATCGAAAAAACAATAACAAGCTTTGGCATTAGTATGAGTGCCACTGTAATGACATGGCACTCCCTCCCTGGGACACACTCAAAGAAATGGACAAAACGTTTTCGCAATAATCGTTCAGTGAAAAGAATATCATGTTTTTTTTAATTTTCTTCTTTAAATCTCCATAACTGCATATGACAAAGCGTACTTTCCCTCGTGTGGCCACAGTCACTCACCCACATTAGAGGTGTACTCACTAGGCTGTTGTCTCACACTTGACTGACGCTGAACAAACCGCTCCACATCACCATTCAGCTGGTGAGTCGAGTGGCTGGTGCAGCATCAGACAGGCATCAGTGTGTGTGTGTGTGTGTGTGTGTGTGTGTGTGTGTGTGTGTGTGTGTATGTGTGTGTATGTGCGTGTGTGCGCGCGTGCATGCAACCACATTCGACGCCCTAAGTAATGTATGATGGTGATTGACTATATACGTACTTAGATTACTATAATAACAAATGAATGGGAGACATTAGACAGTATATAACGCTGCTACTGTTGCTAATAGTATTAATTTATTGATGATGATGATGATAATAATAATAATGATAAGAAGAAGAACAATAAGAAGAATGTGACTAATAATGGTAATAACGAGAACAATCTTGGTTTGCGTGATCCTCCCGGAGTGAATCATCCCGTTATCACAGCCACACACATGCATACATTCATACACCGTCACACCGTCACATCGTCACACCGTCACACCGTCACGTCACTGTAGCGCGGTGTGGCGTAATTTTATTTATTTTTCTTTCTTACGCCTCATGTTTTTCTTTCGTGTTCTCAGCCACTTAAGAAAACAAACGAGGTAATGAAAATGCATGATTGATGGTGTCCATGAGAAATTTATTATTCGATATCATCTTCATTTTTCTACAAGTTCCCAAGATGTGAGTGAAAATATCTTAGGAATTTTTTTTCCTCTCTTTTTCATTTGAGTTAGTTAGAAGAGAACATGAATAGACGGAGAGCAATGAATGGTAAGAGATAGCAGCATTGTCGGCAAAGAGGCGGATACAGAGACGGAAAGGAAGAGTAGAAAGGCTGTTATTAAAACCTGAGAGTTTATAGCCTAGAGGAGGAGAAACCAAAGTGGGTGTGGTGGTGGTGGTGGTGGTGGTGGTGGTGGTATTCTGTAAAAGGGAAATGTTCTGTGGTTGTTTGCTACTCTACACATTAGACCATCTGACTTTGGGATGTTCACAAACAAACGCACACACACACACACACACACACACACACACACACACACACACACACACACACACACACACACACACACACACACACACACACATACACATGAATGAATCACAGACACCTGCTTCTAACATCTCTCCCTCTTTTCCCCTTTCTTTTCCTGCCATTCATTATTCATTCATTCCTTTCTTCCCTTTTAAATCTTACTAGTATGTCTCCTCTCCTTTCCCACTCATCCTCTCACATTTTTTCGCTCTTACTTCCCCTCCTGTCCTATATATACCTAATATATATATATATATATATATATATATATATATATATATATATATATATATATATATATATATATACTACTACTACTACTACTACTACTATTACTGCTGCTACTGTTGTTGCTGTAGGTTGAAGTAGTTGTGGCACCATCTTATCATTAATACACGTGCCACCTATTATTGGGACACATGCATAGATCCAGGTACACGTGCATTGGGGTTGAGGACAGCTACAGGGCTTGAACCCATATCTAATGCTCCCAAAAGTATTGCCAATTATTCCCTCAGAAAATAATGCCTCTTTTGCCAACCTTGAGTCTGCCTAAGTTTTTTGCTATGCACAACCCTGGATAGCAGACCGAAGACTTTTTCAATCCGCTGCCAGTGTGTATAAACAAAAAGAGTTGTTTCAATGAGTGTGGTAGGGGATACAGGACGAAAAGGGTCTGATGGAGGGGTCAGCGATCACTAACAAACAGGCTCGCAACAGGACCTAGTAAAACTGCGGTCGACGGACGTGCCGCCTCAGTGACGCTGCTTCTTCCTGTAACTGTCGTCCGGGGAAACAGACGGTGCGGTTGTAAAGTTACAGTTGTGTGCGTGTGGTCCGAGGTATGAGGCTTATGCGGGGTGAAACGGGGAAAAGCGGGAAGGGAATAAAAGAGGAACTGAACCTCAAGGATGCGGTTGAGTTTTGACTGGTAATTTCTCCTTCATAGAAAGACAAATTCATTAGCATAAAAATATATATTAGCGATGGAAATACGTAGGAATTATAAGGACGAAACAACTGCTAGTGGGAAATCACTTGGAGAATGGTTAGGCAAATTAAAAAACGAAAGAAGTACAGTTAACGTTAAAAAAAAATTTGCTTGGTGAATACTGAAGAAAAATGCAGGTTTCAAGGCAATCAGAGGAGAAGCAAAAACCTAGACACATGAAAACTAAAACTAAATTTCTCACGCATCATATTTACATTTAATCTGTAAACCATTCGAACCAGACTTGCTTCGTGACTTACATGTAAACTACTGCTGGGTGAAGGGCAGACAACCCTAACCTGTCCGGCGCGTTACATGAGGAAGGAGAGGAAGAGGAGTTGGAGGAAGGAAGACCGGCAAGTGAGGAAAGGGATAGTACGAGGGAGGCAAAGATAACGTCACTTATCCTTCCTTTTCCAGTTAGAGAGACAATAAAAAAGAAAGAAAGAAGGAAGGAAGGAAAGAAAAAATAAAAATACAATCCAAAGAATACTTGGCAAAAGATGACACTCCGTTTTCTTTCAACTCGTGGTAGTGGCCGCTTCGATCAGTCCCGTTATTCATCCTGGGGCGGCTGACGGAAGGCGACACTCCCCCGGGGAATACTGGGGCCGTTGGAGTCCACCCCCCACCTCTCTCTCTCTCTCTCTCTCTCTCTCTCTCTCTCTCTCTCTCTCTCTCTCTCTCTCTCTCTCTCTCTCTCTCTCCCCTACGGTTTGTCCTCCCTGTCCGAGTCAGTAGTACGTTTAGGTATTCTTGGCGGAGGTGTCCTCGCACCTGCCCGCCCATCACGCTAATAGAGAAAGAGATGTAGTTTTTAGTATGTAGTCAACCCAAGCAAGTATCCTCTTTGTAAGCCAATGCACCTTCTGTTGCCCGATTCCTCTTACTTTATCTTGCATCGTTTCCTTCTTGCTTCCTTGTCGTACTCTCATATCAGGTCATCTCTTTATAAGGCAAGTTGATTTTCTTTTGTCTTGCTATTTTCATGTGTTTCAATGTTTCTTCTCATATTAATCCTCATAATTATTGTCATTATCAAGAACAGCACCACCACCACCACCACCACCACCACAACCACCATCATTTTCAGTGCTTGTTATCCACCGCCAGTTCATTCTGTCATTATATATATTTGTTTTAATCTACCGTTTCTCTATTCACCTCTTCCATTTCCGCTACTTTCTGGTATTCGCACTTTTTCGTTTTCTTCTCTTGTTTTTCTTCTACTGGTGTGTGTGTGTTCGGTTCCACTTGCAAATACTGACTCATGTGCACTGGACATGTTTGTTTTTTAGTATGTTTATTCTTCTCTTCAATTAAGGAGCATAATTTTCATGTGTTCATCATTATATTTCTTTGCTTTAAGGTGGAATGCGTTCTAGTGTTTATATCTTAAGTGTTCTTTAGATACTTGCGGGTAGAGGTTCGCTATCACCTGAGAGGACGGAGATGAGATTGAGGTCAGTGGAGCCCAGCATGAAGGAAAGTGGGAACTGAATAAACTGAACGATTCACTATAAAACAAATCGTAAAACTTTTCATTAGAGAAGGTTTAGACAAGGGGTCAATTCGAAGAAAAACGTAACCTAGAAAAAAACAAAAAAAACTAGCTATGCGGAAATAGATGTATGTGTCGATTGTGTCTATGGTTACGAGATATTTATACTTAGTGAGTTCATGATTGACTCTCTACCTCGCTTACTTAATGGTACTCGACCCTGAATCAGCTTCCGACCAATTATCATCTATAACCCATCATTCACCCTCACAACCTCGCGGCCAGCCAAGGATACTCGCCCCCGCGCGTAAATGGTTTGTGTATGAAATAAAAATAGTTACGTTCATGCTGGAGTGATGTGTGACAGAAGACGATCGGATTTAGTATGCATTACATTATTAACTGTTTTCTTCTTCTTCTCCGTCTTCGTCATCGTCATCGTATTCGTATTCTTCTTCTTCTTCATAACGGTATTAAAATATTTCTTTAACCACTAAGTTTGACCGACATCAGAACATTTCCTCCGTCCATCCCTCCCTCATGCCACCTGGTGCTCCACCCAAGCACGAGAGACACAGACAGACAGACAGACAAACAGACAGACAGACAGAGAGATACAGACGAAGAAAAAGTAAAACAAAAAACACAAAAAAATTACTCAAGATGAATAATTGATAGAATATGAATCGGAGGAAGTGAGAAATGGTAATAATCATAATCATTCACGGAAGGAAAGAAGACAAAAAGAGTGAATTAAGGGGAAATTAGACTTACATCAAATAATTAGGACAAAAATTAAAAGAGAGAGAGAGAGAAAAGAGAGAGAGAGAGAGAGAGAGAGAGAGAGAGAGAGAGAGAGAGAGAGAGAGAGAGAGAGAGAGAGAGAGAGAGAGAGAGAGAGAGAGAGAGAGAGAGAGAGAGAGAGAGAGAGAGAGAGAGAGAATAAAAGAGAGAAAGAGGGATTGGAATTAGGAATAGAATTACCTGTAAGACCACTTGATGTCTTTTGGACCACTAGAGTCAGGTGTGTGTGTGTGTGTGTGTGTGTGTGTGTGTGTGTGTGTGTGTGTGTGTGTGTGTGTGTGTGTGTGTGTGTGTGTGTCTGCTATGACCAAGTTCCGTTAGCTTCCCTCCGCGACTTGATCAGCTGACCGTTGGCTGACTCATCCAACCCCTTACCCCCATTCACTCACTCCCTTACTCACTCACTCACTCACTCACTCACTCACTCACTCACTCACTCACTCACTTACATACTCACTTACCCAATCACCCACTCACTTTTCCAATCATTCACTCACTCACTCACCAACTCAATCACTCACTCACTCACTCACTCACTCGCTCACTCATACAACGGCCTGGCTCCTCGCTGACAATGGTGTGTGTGTGTGTGTGTGTGTGTGTGTGTGTGTGTGTGTGTGTGTGTGTGTGTGTGTGTGTGTGTGTGTGTGTCCGCTTTTGTTTTTATTTTCAATTTTAATTTGTATGCATTAGTTAATCGTCTGTATAAGCGAGATCAAGATAAAGATTTAATTAATGAGTGTAAATGAAAAAACAAACGTTGTCGTGATGCTTCTTGGTGGAAAATAGAAAAGCAAATAAGTTTCATAATTACGTTTTAAACTTTTTTTTTTTTTTTTCAATATCAACCTGTTATTTTATTAGCTTGATGTATTTTTTTTTCCCTGTAGTAATCATAAAAATCTTACTTGCAAAATGTTTCGTCATAACTAAACTTAAATTAAAGGAGAATGGGAGTTTATTTTTTTGAAGGCAATCAACACAGTCACGCACGAGTATGTAAGAACAGTTATCAGGTGTTGAGTGCAGGTGTTTCATGTGTATTTACTGTCATGACTTTAGAGTTTTATGTATTGCGAGAATTGTAAAGGAATGAGGAACTATATACACAAATGACGAGTCAGCTCAAAGAAAACGTGAACACAAGAATACACGTGAGCCAAACTTCTTCATTTTCTTTTTCTTTTTCTTTTTCTTCTTCGTTAGTCACAAAATCACCAACAACTAAATCATCAAGAATAACTACATACTACTACTACTACTACTACTACTACTACTACTACTACTACTACTACTACTGCTGCTGCTGCTACTACGACTACTATCAGAAGAAAAAAAAAATCTTACCTTTCCTCACACTCTTTCTTCCACTCTTCCCTCTTCACTTCTAATCCTCTCTCTCCTTCCCTTTCTTTTCTTTCTTTTCTCCTTCCTTTCCCCTGCAGTATTCTGATCGGGATTTCTCTCCCTCTCCCTCAATTCCCGCCTTTCATCTAGGTTCACAGGCTGAGAAGGAGTGAGGAAGGAGAGAGAGAGAGAGAGAGAGAGAGAGAGAGAGAGAGAGAGAGAGAGAGAGAGAGAGAGAGAGAGAGAGAGAGAGAGCGAGAGAGAGAGAGAGAGATTCAAGGAAAATTATCAGATGGGCTAAAACTCTATAAGGAGGAAGTGTGATGTGGTGATTGTAACACTTTGCTGAATGTTGATGCGACTGGAGACGAGGAAATAGGAGGAAGAGGAGGAGGAGGAGGAGGAGGAGGAGGAGGAGGAGGAGGAGGAGGAGGAGGAGGAGGAGGAGGAGGAGGAGGAGATCAAAGGCGCAGGCAGCGACACGGAGGACGTTAAATAAGGTGTTGCTGTGCATGACAACTAAACGATAAAATTGATAACATAAGATTCATATATATGTGTCTGGGTAGAAGCGAGGATCACCTGCCACACAAGCACACAGGAGAGTGCCTTCTTCTTGTGATCTGTGCCACACTCTAAGCATGCCTTGTTTACTTACAAAATTAAACACTCGATGTGACCAGCTCTCCTAAACACACTAAGGTACTGCGTTAAGAGGTGCAGCTGCGGGCGAGATGCTGGACTGAAGCTGAGAGTTTGGAAAGGAAATGATCAAGGTGTGGAATGTTAATGAGGCGTGTTTAGTATGCATGACAAGGCAAGTATCGGACAGCGGTACATGAACGGAGTGAGAAGAAAAATCGAACATCCCGCTTCATCGTCGATAATGATGATGATGGTGAGGTAATGAGCAGTGAGACTATTGTGTTCCTCCAGGGCTGTAAGTGGCCATTATCATGTATTAGTAAATTAATACTAAAGCGTCATTCTGGATGTTCTTTCTGTAGGTAATATGATAATCATTACGTACACACATAGGTGAAAAAATATCCTGCACATTTTAAAACAATGCAATCTAGATGAAATGTGTATTCATGTTTGTATACTGAATTTCGAATTGAATGTGTTCGTGTATGTATTATGTATGTATGTGTATATATGTGTGCGCGAACGTGAATGCGTGTAGTCAGACAAAAGGGTTAGGCTCATCAATGCTCCTGTCAGGTCACGTGCACCTTCCTGGGACTCACCGCAAACCGTGCATGCATAACAAACACGGAAACGTCAACTCGCATCCCAATTTTAATTGTCCGTGGAGTTGATATTACGTGTCATGGCTGAGGAAACACTGAACTCTCACTACACTCATTATGCTACACAAGTATAACCACTTCTAACACATACATATGTTTTCCCCTGAATTAACGTCGAATGTTACATTATATGTTTTCCACCCTTCAGGAGGCTGACTCTTGGTGCGTCACCATGGCCCGTCATCCCTTGCTGTCACCGCCGCCGCTGCTGCTGCCGCTTCTGCTGTTGTCATTAGCTGCGGTAAGTTTTAGCGGCAACATATGAATTTGGGTGTTGTTACTCTCGACACTATTGCACGGCTGCTAATTAATCGCTGCTTATTACCATAATGTTTTTTTTACTACTCGTATGTATGTGTTGGTTTACTTTTGTTAGATTGATAAGAGTAGAAAGAAAAACAAGAGAACTGCTCAAAAACACAGATAAGAAACACCTTGTTTAACTTTTTTCCCGTTTTCTACCATGTACCGATGTATCTGATGTATGTACTACGTATATGCTAACACACATGTCTTGCACATCTGTCATAAATCTTCCCTTTTTAATACGCGTGTAGATACAACTATGGAACTATGTAAGTATTTTCTCTTATAAACGATTCATGTTCATCCCATTTCTTTTTTATTTATTTATTCAAACACCGACGTGTATACGTCATTTGTTTTTCATGAGACGAGTGAATTAATGGGTGAATGAGTGAGTGAACGTGTGTTTGGGTGTGTGGGTGAAAGAGTATTACCTATGAATTACACTTCCCGTAACCCATTTCAGGTGTCGTGGGCGCAGTATCCGGAAGACTTCGGGTTGGAGCGAACGACGAATCCGGTGTCCATCAGCAGGCTTGAAGTGATGTGCGGGAAGGACCATCTCACTGTGCAGCTCGCCTTCACCGCCCCTTTCAGAGTGAGAAACAAACTAGACTATAATATTCCTCTCCTTTAGTAACATATTCTCTCTCTCTCTCTCTCTCTCTCTCTCTCTCTCTCTCTCTCTCTCTCTCTCTCTCTCTCTCTCTCTCTCTCTCTCTCTCTCTCTCTCTCTCTCTCTCTCTCTCTCTCTCTCTCTCTCTCTTCTCTCTCTCATAGATTTCTTATTTTCATCTCTCTCCTCGTTTTTCCCTCTTTCCTTTCCCATTACTAGTATCACTGAATTTTTTTTCTTCGTTATTACATTTTCATTGGTCTCACAACGAGATACTGTAACTCCCTCTGGTCTGGTTTGGTCTGGTGTGTTGCGGGAAGTTACTCCTTCTTAACAGTACCTCTCTCATGTACATATTGCCTATTGTAGTGAGTTCTGCAGTTCATGTTTCTAGCATTTTATAATACTCCTGTGTGACTTCAAACGTAATCCACTCCCTTCCTACCTTTCCGTGCAGGGCCTCGTGTTCTCCAAGGGGCAGTACGGTCAGCCCAACTGTATGTACGTGGAGCCCAATGCTGGTGGGACGCATTATGAGTTCCAAATCCACTACGACGGCTGTGGCACCAAACCGGATATGGGCGGCAAGTTCTACGAAAACACCATCATTGTGCAGTACGACCCCGACCTGATTGAGGTGAAGCAGGAGGCAGTGTTGTCATCTTTACTTGTGTTGTCAGTCGTTTTGGCGATTCAGTGATTCATTGGTTATAGCTTCTTACTCTGTTATGTGTGTGGTGTTAGTGATTGTAGAGATAGTGTGGTGGTGAGGACGCTCTACTTACATTAAGATTCCACTTGACTATAACTCGCTTTCGAAAGTATAGTTTTGTATCTGGGTGACACGTGGGTGATTTACTTCACTCGATGATACTTTAAAAATGTGTGTCATTTACACAACTTGAACGTGAGATTCCCTCCCAGAGCATCACATCCTCAAGTTGACCAATCAGCTTGCGCTGCATTTTATTTAATTGAATTAGCTTATTGGATAGCTGCTTGATAAATCACTTCATTAGATATCTAGTCGATCAATTAGTTATGTAGTAACTAAGCTATCTATTATTTATCTTTACTTACTTACCTAACTAGATGTTTTTTAACACACTGAAGGATACTGGCTAAGGGCCAGACCCTGTAAAGAGGAGTAGGAGAATTAAAGGCACGGGGTGGAGGTCTAATATAGCATTAAAGGTGTCTTGACACTCCTCTTTTCTTCGTTACTAGTTAATTTGTTAGTTCTGCAGGTTGCTGCCAGCAGAGATGATATTTTCATCAAAACAGATCTCTTGGGATTCATGTCATTTTGTTAAACATTCAATTTGTATGTGTGTGTGTGTGTGTGTGTGTGTGTGTGTGTGTGTGTGTGTGTGTGTGTGTGTGTGTGTGTGTGTGTGTGTGTGTGTGTGTGTGTGTGTGTGTGTGTGCGTGTACATGTATGCGTGCGTGCGTGCGTGCTTTATACATTTATGTATGTACTTGTGTGTGTATATATCAAACCATTCTGCAGTTGTTTATATTCCTCTCCTCTTCAGTTTGAAACACTTTCAAACCTTTCTTCATAATTTCTAATTCTGACCTTTTTCATGTTTGCATTTCTTTTGAACCGTTTATTGTTATTTTACTTTCTGTCCTTGTTCACACCACTCCAGGTGTGGGACGAGGCCAAGCGACTGCGTTGCGAGTGGTACAACGACTACGAGAAGACAGCCAGCAAGCCTCCCATGAAGATTGCCGATCTGGAGGTGGTGGAACTCAACTTTCGAGGTGAGACGATAGCCAGGGCGGGAAGGGACGTTCAAGTATTGATGGAAACATCTTTGGTGTGGCGAGGACTGGATAGAGCGAGGCAAAGTGGGGTAGATAGGAGTAAAGGAAAAGATCAAACCTCGTGAATGTGTCGGTTTATTAGTGTCTCTGAAGAGGTGATGGATTATTCTTATTTGACCAAGCCACTGTAGGCACACGACCCGATGTGTCCTGCTGCTATTACAGGATTACCTTCCCTAATTGACACCCTGACTGTATGAACAGTGGCGGCTCGTGCCCACAGGCTGCTGGGCTGCAGTGGGACCTCCAATATATATTTCAGAGGCCCCGGCTGCAGTCTGCCACAGACACTCACTACCACCCAAATCGTGTGACTGGCAGTAATCATACACCCTGTATGATTTCTTCAGCAGAGTAATACGGTAATGGGAATAAACAAATATATTACAAGAAAAGGTCATTATATGTATTTTTTTCAATACGGTTCAATAGGGAACTTTCATTGAAATTAGAATTTTGTTTTGTCATTCTTAATGTTACTATATGATTTACGTCTAGAGGTGCCATCCATGCAGCTCAACGACTCAGTAATTAGTATCGTGTTTGCATAGTGTGTGGGTGGTGGTGCTACCCAGTACCTTCCTTGATTACCCTTTCACGCGGTGAGTCAAATTTGTATATCCTAGTATGATGTGGCATACGCAGTTCCTCCATTTTATTTTAGCACCAGCCGCTTATGTGTATGAATGCACGAATGTACATGTAATGTTTATACTTCCATTTTCATGAGATATGTCTAGTTAAGCATGTAGTCTTTCTTATTAAATCATCTTCCTTCGTTGCTCAATATTTTCATGAAAACAGTTTTTCTGATCATCTTTTTCCTAGGCACTTCCTGAAACATAAAAACATAATTCGCACATCATTCCTTTTTGTCATGAACCTTAAATTAATCAGCCATTTAAAGACCTCTGACACTTGAAAAATGGAAACAAATACCACATATGTTTCAGGAGACAACGTGGACTGTTGGATGGAGATACAAGACGGGAAGGGACCATGGGCCTCCCCAGTGACGGGCATCGTCCCCTTGGGCTCCACCTTGACCATGGTGGTAGCCATCAACGATCAGGCAGGCGAGTATGGGGCACAGGGAAGGATGATGTGATGATATATTTTCTTTTTCCATTCTATTCTTTTTTTATATACATATATATTGTTTTTCTTCTAATATGATTATGTATGCTTGTGTTAGAGCTTTATGCCTGTTTCCTCTTAGATTGGCGTCTGTTTTGCATGTTGTTGTATCTAAATCATTGACTGTTACTCCACAGGTGAGTTTGACATGCGGGTGACGTCGTGCGAAGCATCTGATGGCGTCAACCGCCCTATCTATCTGAGTGACCAGCACGGCTGCATACTCCGTCCCAAAATGGTTTCGAACTTCATGAAACTTCGCAACAATGATGGCAGAGCCACCGTGCTCACCTACGCTCACTTCCATGCCTTCAAGTTCCCAGATTCTATGGCAGTGCACCTGAGATGCAAGGTGGAAATCTGCCGCTATGGCTGCCCAGACCATTGCCAGAAGCCTATAGCTGGGAATCCCATTGGTGATTACAGGGCACAGGCGTTGCCGCTGCAGGATGAAAATGCTTATGCCTTCGCGTCAGAGGTTGACCCTAAATACGCGACACCACCAGAAGAGATTAGCGGCAGGAACCCTGGAGAAAAGGTAGAGGCACACCCTCCCCGCTCACGCCACGTATCTGGTGGACTCCCACAGAGCCTAGATGAAATGGCGATGAAGAACCAGTATCGCAAAAGTCCACTCATCATTCCCGATGAGCAGTCCGCTCAGATTTATCTTGACCACCTTTCTGGGCCGGACAGTGAGAGGATCGAGATGCCTAAAAAGGAAGACTTTCCTTGGGGACCCAGGAATCTTCGCCGCCGTCGAGAGGTGGTCAGCCGCCACGTGCGTTCTTCCAACATTGGTGTGTCTACTGATTTCCAAGTAATTTCTGAAGCCGACCTGGAGTTCACGCCAGCGATGGATGACAGCGTGACGGTGTTCAAGGGCCTCCGTGAGGAATTGGTGTATGGTGTGTGCCTCCCAGCGCCCGGCTTCTCTGCGCTGTTCGTGCTGGTGGCCATGTGCACCGTGATCTCTGTGCTGGTTGCAGGGTTCATGTGCCACCACCGGCAGCTACAGAAGGATACTACAGAATCCCCCGCCACACCTCACCCCCACCACCAGATGTTCAGTATGGTTCAGTTCTTGAGGGGGCATCTGCCAGGCTACTCTCAGTGACGCGGCGTAATCCCTGCCAAGCCCCTCACCTGGTGACATCACGGTGGACACAAATCGCTTTGAGGGACCGTCCAATAGCATTTAGGACTCGTGTTATTTTTGGAGACTATATGCAATAACAAAAATGCACTAGATTTGCTGTGGCTTATGATTGCCGACTGTAAATGCAAACAGCAGAGATCAAGAATGCGGCTGAAACACGCCCTTCAGAATCTCTCTCCACTGTCGTAATTTGAAGTTAATCTTTCCAGGTGGGCAGTAGTAGCTACACCCTTTACGTTTTCCTGTGCCACACTCAATGTCAGACGTCGCTCGTCCTATACACCGTCCATTGTAATGTGACCTTGAAAAGAGATATATGTGAAGGCAAATTTCATAGCGATCACTGTTAGGACATCATTGTCTTAGGCACGTGATAAAGTACTTTCCATTCTTCAATGAAATTTGAAAATTAAACATTCACTGTTGCCAATGAAATATGGTGCTGCTGTGAAATCTGAAACGCCACCAGCCATCACAAATCCAATGTCGCTGTCTCCCTTCAGTATTAAGAATTTGCTCAGAAGAATGTTCTTCAAAAACTTTGGCTTGCGAGGGACGCTAACTTTTTTTTTGAGATGCCATGACTCTTGAGACGAAATTGAAGGCCATATGTCTGAGGCTAACATATTCTAAGTATCATATTGTATTCGGTTTGTTGTTTTGAAAGTGTGAAGAATATGCTTCATGGGGGATTCACACTTTAAGGAATCGGATCAGGCACCTTCCTCCTGTGGATTTTGTCCTTTTTGGACATTTTCCCTTCCAACAACTTTAAACACATTCCCCTCTGGACATCAACCTCTTTATCTTGCCTGGTAATCAAGTCACACGGTGTTTGGGCGGGACTCCAGCAACTGCTTAGACCAAACTCCCACCCATTAGTCTAAAACTTAACTTCAGTCTGAGCAGAGTACGTTGCCAAGTCAAGGGCTGCGTGGCGCCTCTTGGGTACCAGGGATCGGCTTCTCTTAAATGTTCATTTCTTTCTTCGAAATGTGGCATTAGCACCGAAAATTTATAATATACCATCTTAACATTCATCAGTTATTTCACACATGAAATAGAAGCTTATGTAGCTGAAGGAAAATTTTAAAAGAAAAGGATGTAATAACACTACATACTATGATATGAATGGTGGTTACATCTCCCCAAGATCCCTTATGTCATTAGGAATATATTATGCTGAAAGAGAGATCGGGAGAGAGAAAAAATATTGTTAAAACGTTTTTAATGAGAGATGAAACCCACTAGTGCTCACGGGTGCTGTGTCGTTATAAGCAGCATCACTTTACAAAGATTATAGCTTGACCAAAATCAATATCAGATCTGTTCAGAATCGTAAATATTTTTTATAATCAATACAACTCGGTATATATTATTATTTAATGAATGCCTTCAGCTCCACAAGTCTTCTAAATGCATTATATGTGAAGGCTGTATGAAGAAGAAAAAAAAAATTAAGCATCGTCACAATTTGTAGTATTTTTAAGCTAGGATCATGATAATGTTGTTCACTTCTTCTCGCCCACACTGTCCTATCATTAGATAGCTAAAACCGATCCCTGTCATTAGGTTAGTATGGTTATAAGGAAACTTAAGGCTTAATTCGAAGCCAAACAGCTCAATTGCACTATGATTCTGAAATATCGCTTCTTTGTACAAGTGGTCCATCCCTCCCTTCCTCGTCACCATGACATAACAGCAGCTGGGTTTTATGAAGTAGCTGAGACGCTCCGCAATGTTTCCTCAAGTCTTGGGCGAAGAAGTGTTTCATCACAATCAAATTTCCTTATTAAGAAGTCCCCAACAATTTTGATATCAGTGGGAATATGAGTTTCAGATGTTAAGAAAATGAGCAATCTATTGATGATCTTTCGGTTTTGGTTCACATTGCCTCCTCACCCACGCCGATACAAGCGAAAAGTTACACGTCTAACCAAGATCGTGGGAAGACAACACGGACACGTCTCAGAAGCTCACTGACGCAGCCGCCCTCAACTCAACACTTACTCTTGGGTTCAGGATATAGTCGTGCATTTGCAGCTCATGTTATGCATATTACAATAATGTCTTATATAGCGTCACCTTTTATTCACGATACAAGTCAATCATCGGTTTTTTGTTTTGCAGCCGCCTTTAGCAGCAGAGAGAATTTAAGGAAGCCATAACAGAGATAGTAATTTATCTTTCCACTGATGTTTGTTTCTGTCCTTTCCTTTCTTTCCCTCATAAAACAGTATCATAAGTGAAATTCAAAAGGAGTCGTTGTCAGTGTTGTTGGTGTGTCCTTAATCTGATCTGTTGACTGGACTTGCAGATCGCCGAACTGTTCTACTGTGTCGTGCAGGTGGCGCTTCTTTTGTTCTTGAATTAGTTCACTTTTTCCCCAAAGTTCCAGGAAAAAAAAGTCACGGTCAAGAAAGTTAATAGTGTTTTTATGTGATTGCAAGAGTTGTATGTGTACTACTTCTAATTTATTTATTTATTGACTTATTCATTCATTCATTCATTCACTCATCCATTGCTGAGAAAAACAACAACTTTGCTTACGTCACCGAGCATTCTTCTTACTCTTTTTCTTTCTCTTCCTCTGCTTTTTTTCCTCTTACTTTTTTCTTTCTCACTCGTATTGATGTACAGTATCGGGGAAGCCCTGGACCGCCCAGGGCTCATGTAGCTATTAGAACCTAAGTATGGTTGTGTGCGTGTCCTTGTGTATGTGTGTGTGTGTGTGTTGTAATGTTTTCATTTGTTAATATATACATAAGACAAGTAGCGACTCATTAACTACAGCTAATTCGTATTTCTTGATATTATAAGACGCATGCGCAGTGATCCTGACGTGCAGTTCAGCTGTCATGTTGACACTCGTTTACTGACGCAAGTAGGAGGCCAATAATCACGTTTCAAAAGGTCGGCGTTTATCAGCCATGCAAGGCTTCCAGAATTTCTTTGTTGATGCGCAAGAAATGCACTCAATTACCCTTTAGTAACTAATTGATTACGACTCAGTGTTATTGTAGCTGTTGTTTTTTTGTTGATGTTATTGGTGTTATTGCTATTCCTACTGTTTCTGCCAACATTGCTCCTACTGTTGCTGCTGCAACTGCGACCACATTTGCTTAGCAGCTGTACAGGGTATTACAAAATTAAGTTAAAATACAGCACTGGGTGACTTGAAAGTGCGTTAGACAGAGTCAATTGTATCTTAGGAAAGTAGTAATACTAGAATTTTTGTTGTCATTGAAATAAGGAGAAACAATTACAATGTCTTTGCTTTGCAATCACCTTGAAAGTTGCGCATCTTAGCATCTTATTTAAGAGATACATAGTTACAGTCAGATAACATTGCTTAACACACCATCTTACTACAACATTTGCTTTTAAAATCAGTCAGCTTACAAATGTCGTCTTTCTCGGCCGTCACCTTGCATGCTATAGGAAAAGCAATTTCTGTGTGCATGTGTGTGTGTGTGTGTGTGTGTGTGTGTGTGTGTGTGTGTGTGTGTGTGTGTGTGTGTGTGTGTGTGTGTGTGTGTGTGTGTGTGTATATATATATATATATATATATATATATATATATATATATATATATATATATATATATTTTTTTTTTTTTTTTTTTTTTTTTTTTTTAATTAATTAATTTTTGTTGTTGTTGTTGTGTGTGTGTATATGTGTGTCGTAAATTGATGCTTTCATTGAATCAACAGCAGCTTACATAACGATAAAAAGGAAGATGTTCAACTGTTGTATCTGTCTTGACGTCCACACCTGTCCGTCGTCTGGCACTCTAAAGTGACAGTAAAGTCTGATGTAAGAAAAGAATCGGTGCTCTTGTGTGGGTAGCGACAGACTATGCCATCTTGTGGGACATCATATACACGTACAGTGGCTGAACACGTCCTCCTCTTACAACAAAACCAGCTGTATGAGACCTTACTAAACGCCTCAGGTCTGTGCGTGTGCGTCATCACAAAGGGTGGAAGGACGCTGCTGTTGCAGACGACGTTTACCTCATTGTGCGTTCAGAACGCCATTTTATCCCGCCAACGTCAGGAAACGAGCGGATTCAGGAATTGTTCGAACCCTCTCTACCATCACCTGTTCCAAGACCTACCGTGAAGTGTCTTGTAAGTGTTTTAAAATGTCAATGCACCGTAAGTCGTCCGTCAGCTGCCTCCTCCCTGTCCCTCGTGCCGCGGCATTGTACCCCCCTCTCCCTGGTTCTCATTCCTCCCCCTTGCCTCTTCTTCCCAAGGAGTTGTGTACTCTACTGACCTTTATGGATGTTTATTTAATAATTAAACTAATGAAAATATTCAAAAATATCTTGTTTGACTGACCCGTATGCATCATGCTGCTAACTAATTGTCTTGTGTTCTCTTAGATGTTCCCTTCTTGTATGTATATCCAGACGGCTTGTATTGTATTTGCTTCTGTCTATAGTCCATTGAACCTTCAGTTAAATACTTTTTTAGTCAATCACACAACGTTGATGTAAACCTTGGCTATATAGGCTGTGACGTCACGCATTTGCTTTTGTTCCTATTCTTTTGTTTCTTCATTGCAATTCC
>JAXIVD010002056.1:0-2500 GCA_036785275.1 Cancer borealis
CCCCACTCGCTCTCTCTCCTACCTCCCTCCTTCCTTCCTTCCTTCCTTCCTGCCTCACCCATCCACCATGAGTTAATGCAAGGGAGGGAAAGAAGGGAAAGAAGGGAAGGGAAGGGAAGGGAAGGGAAGGGAAGGGAAGGGAAGGGAAGGGAAGGGAGGGAAGGGAAGGGAAGGGGAGAGACGAGAAAACTATGTCGGAGGTTACGCAATATATTTTGTTTTTTCTAGTAGTCTTCATTTGTTTTTCTGTGATTTTAGAATATGACTTGTAGTAGTAGAAAAAATAGGGATGGGATGGAGTGTAACAAGTGAAAAAAATAAAAAAAGATTTACCGAATAATGTTTTTATGAAAGTGTTAGTAACTTGGGTTGTCTGTCGGTCATGGTCAAAATTAGTTCATGGCTAGTGGGCTCGTTTTTGAGATATGTGGCATTTAACATATTTCAAACAACCTCACACATTTTTTTTTCCAAACCATATTTAAATCGTTACCTTGAATTAAACAGCAAGAACGTGAAGGACATAAAGACAAACAGAAGAAGAAAGAAGACAAACAAGAAAGCTGTTCCATGTACACTACCCAGCAATGAATAATTTATTCATTACTTACTCAACACAAAACTTCCCTTTGCATATACTTATCTGTTGTGTGAATGGCAGACTCAGCGCTGTTTAAGACTCTCTGTTAATGTTTCTTGGCTTCAAAATACTAAAAGAAAACAGTCTGTTATCTGGGTTTCTTGAGTCTTATATTTATGTCTTTCATCAGTCGTCCAACACCACAAGATTTCCTGCGTAAGACCTTCCCTTCTCTTTCTTTCTTTCTCGCACTCATTCCCTCCCCTTATCGCCTTTCTTACTTCTTTCACTGACTCATTATCTCTCTCTCTCTCTCTCTCTCTCTCTCTCTCTCTCTCTCTCTCTCTCTCTCTCTCTCTCTCTCTCTTCTCTCTCTCTCTCTCTCTCACGAATGCACTGCTTTCCTCCCACCTTCTCTGTTTTCACTCACTCGTTCATTCACCCCAACACACTCCATCCACCTTTCATCCCTCACATCTTTTAACCTCAGTTCAAGACCCAAGATATGTAGATATGTGTGTGTGTGTGTGTGTGTGTGTGTGTGTGTGTGTGTGTGTGTGTGTGTGTGTGTGTGTGTGTGTGTGTGTGTGTGTGTGTGTGTGTGTGTGTGTGTGTGTGTGTGTGTGTGTGTGTGTGTGTGTGTGTGTGTGTGTGTGTGTGTGTGTGTCTGGGTGTGGAACGTGAGGTTAGTTAGGTGTGTGGGTGTTATAGGCTCGTGTGTGTCTGTGTGTATCCGTGTGATGTATATATAGGGTGTGAAAGTGATGTTAATTGTTGTGTCGTGTGTTTTGGATTAGTCGTAAATATTGGAATAGATGTCAGTGCGTGGTTGGACTGTGTATTTTTTAATCTATTTATTTGTTTTAGGTATGGGTTGGTTAAAGGAAAGGTTTTCTCTTGTGTATGCTGATTTGAAAGTGATGTTAGTTATAGAGGAGCCACGTTTTCTTTTCTTTTTTATTTCCATTTCAGTAACTCAATAAGAAGTCAGACTCAATTATATTTTATCCTTTCTTTGTCATTTTACATATATTACTGATGTTTTTTTTTTCTGGATTGGTTTATTCAGTCTTAATTAGTCGCATTAACTCACTAGACTTTCCTTATATTCATTCATTCGTTCTGTCAGCTGCTATAAATCTTCGAAATCATGCTGTGAAATGTCAAATATGAGACGAGTTCGGTAGTAAACTTGCATATTCTCTTCATCTCTCCTGGTTATCATTCCTCCCTACTTCCTGTTCCTGCTTTTTCTTTTAGTTTTTCCTCTTCCTCCTCTTGCTACTACTACTACTACTACTACTACTACTACTACTACTACTACTACTACTACTACTACCATATTCTCTCTCTCTTTTCACGTCCACCTACACCAGCTGTCTCTCCCTCCCTCACGCTCTTATATTCACAGCTAGGAAGAAAAAAAAATTCATAAAAAGACACTTAGATCATAATCCATCGAGGTATGAGGTGACAGGAGAATATTAAGTACGAGGGTTGAAGAATCTCCATCTCACGGGTGGAGGAGGAGGAGTATTAGTAGTTACTCCCTCCCTTATACTCCCTCCCGTCCCCTCTACTCCCTTCCTCTCTTCCCTCCCTTCCCTCCCGCGGCCAGCCTTCTCTCAGTAGTAAAAACTTCATTTAATATCTTTCTGAAGGGGTGATTAAGGAGCTACCGAGGGAGGGGAAAGGGAAAGGGAGGGAAAGGGATGCAGGGGCGGGGGTGTTAGGAGAGGAGGGTGGTGGTGTTGGCATGTGTCGAGGGGGAAGGGGGAGGAAGGGGTGGTGATGACTGGTGTAGGAGTTGGCAGCGAAGGTGTGATGGGGTGTCCGCTTATGTAAGGATCGGGGTGCCAACAGGAAGAGGTGCTACGCAAAGAGAGAGAGAGAGAGAGAGAGAGAGAGAGAGAGAGAGAG
>JAXIVD010002056.1:7500-30000 GCA_036785275.1 Cancer borealis
GATGCCTGTCTTTCTAAATGGCTTGTTCTGTTCTGTTATGTATGTGAAGCTTTGTACGTACTTGACTTCGGTTTCAGTGTGTAATTTTCCTTGAGTAGAGTCGCGGAAGAGACTACAGATACAGAGCCTTCAAACCTCAGCTTTTGAATCTGGTGGTTTGCCGAGACAGGAGACGAGACAATCATGTGTGACATCAGCCTAGCATGGCCGAGGCGCGGCACCCAAGGGACAGACTCTCCCTTAGACCAGCGCTTTCACTGTGTTCTCAGCGGCTGCCCCGAGGCCCACCCCTGCCTTCGTAATTACTACACGGGACCTCGCAGAAGGGTATAATGTATTTTTATACATCCCGTTCCCTTAAAAGGCGTGCTCCCAGCGCCGCTTATAAGAGCCATATGGTTACGTTACCTGTAAACCCATACTTACGGCGCTAGACTTATATGTCCTGATGGAAATTACCGGTAATCTATGAGAACCTAAGGAAATGGCGCCAAGTAGCAGCCTTGCTTCACCTTATTTCCTGCGTGCGAGTGAGCGCTTTAGAGCATAAGACAAAAGGACGAAGATGTTCTTTTCAAGTAAGGATAAGTTTTGGGATACTAAAGAGAATAAGCAGGGGAAAAATAAGACAAAATAAGATAGACGAGGAAATTAAGCAATACAAATAAACATCAGGATAATGCTCCACGCACGACGGATAACAATGAAAGGCAAAAAGAAGGAATCACGTTTAGAATGTATACTAAGACGGGGCAACTATTTATGAAAACTTATATTGATTTCAAGCTTTATTATTATACTACCATTTCCACTGCCAGTAAAATTTAAAAAAGAGGAGACTGGGAATGGTGTGTCCAGGTAGACTCACGAAGGATCTAAGCTCTCACGCCTAGACTCACTTACCTGGCTGCGATGATATCATGAAGCGCATCACTCACTAATTACAAACAGTTTATGGTACTTAAGAATATGAGTCAGGTGAACATCCATCTATATGAGGTAACGTTAATTAAATTTTCCTTTTACGGAGGTGTAAGGGACAATCGATTAGGACATAAAAGGCGAATACACTCTTCCTTTCCTTTCTCTCTATCTGCTCCTAACCCTTTGAACCTCACCTTATCGCTTCCTAAGTGAAATAACTACTTCTCTAATCTATGGAAATTTGAATAACTTTGCCGAGCATGAGACAGCAGCATATCGAAAGTTCTATGGTGATATTTGGCCTCAAAGAACACGTCAACATTCTACTAACTGCGAAAAAGGTGGAGGTGGAGGTTTAAGTGCAATAGAGGTACAGCGACGTGATAACTTCAACACCACTCCTCTAATTTGTCCATAAAGGAATGCCGGGGAAGGTGGTTGTTGCATGCTTGGGTAAAGGTTATAGTTGGTGATGATACTGACCGACTATCTCTTCCTTCCCTTCACCCTCAGGACATTGTACCGGACACTGTATCACGAGAAGCAGGAAGAACGGACACGCACCTTGCTGGATTGCTGCCCCGGATGGACGAGTCAGGTGAGTGTTCTCTTAACTCTTAACTCTATGTTCTTCAAGTTTAGTCTTAATGTATGGGACTGGGTGACACAATTATTTTTACTTTAGTCTTGAAGTATTCTATTTTGTCTTGATGCCTTTTTCGCTGTACCGTAAGATTGCATCGTAAGACAAATTCTCAGTTTTCATCCAACATTATAATTTTTTTCCATGACACAACGCAATTTCTCTTACTTTTTGTATTGTTTCTTTAGAACGAAAACGCTGTGGGAGGGACAGAACATAGTGAACAGGAACGTAAAGAAAATGAAAGTGAAGACGGGTGTCGATTTAGAAGCACGAATACCGCCCAAAATGGAAGTGGAGAGATAACCCGCCAAGGGAAGGTGTTTCGTCTAGTCGACCCCACCCACAACGCTTCTGAGCCTCGTACCCGCCAGGATGGTACAGCTAATACTCCAAGTAAGGCTGAAGCAAATCCACCAGTGACTCCTCACCCATACGAGCTCCATAACAGGTCCAAGGAGTCTCACCGCGTCATCTTAGGGAAGAAGAGAGAATATTCAGGCAACCTCGTGTCACCTGCTGTTCCTGATCACTTCCCAGCAGAGAGTGATGCTAAAAACAGATCCCCTTTAGAAATGTCAACACACAGACGATTCAGACACCACCGGAACCCTCAAACACACACTACACGTCATCGTAGGCGACATTACCACGAGGGAGCCAGAAGGTCCTTAGGCAGACGGAACCACAACCCCCACCACCGCCGACGCCAGAGACATCGGTTCCTCACTAGCCGGGATGAGGGTGTGATAGCTGAGACGATCTATGAGAATGGCAGCAACAACAACAACATCAACAACGACCGCTACCAATACAACACCAACAATAACAATAAGACGGAGTACGACGCCTACAGCTACACCATCATCTTGGCGGACGGTAAGTGGCGGATTACATGGCGTGGAGGCGGACTTACCTATATACGTGGCCTTGATCATACCTGTGTGGTCTCAGGTATTATGTAGACTGATTATTATTATTATCATTATTATTATCTTTATCATGAGGGAACATATAATCATGAACGATACGATTTTGTTGGTGTATTATTTTTGCTTTTTTTTTTAACGTGAATTCAATCTCATTAACAGAAAAAGACAGAGAAAAAGGAGGCGACGGCGGGCGGGAACGACGACCCAGCGAGGATTTGACGCAAGTGTCGTCCCCGAAGGATGCAGATGAGGATGACGTGTTCAACAGATCCTACGGTAAGTGTGAAGGAGATTATGTCAGTTTATATCCAGTGTCTTGGTGAGCCTCGTGCTGATGGGAGTTACAAGTCAAGGCCACCAAGATAGCCTCACTATAAATGTAATAAAAGTGTAATACAAATATATATGACAATATGAAAATAACTACAGCAAGACAAGACACAAGGGTTTCATATTTATAGATCACAATCACTATTTTTTTTATTCAGTGTCAGTCACTTCAGGTATAATCAAACTGTCATTCATAAGTAATTTGATGTTCGCTGCCAACATGATATCGTCTCTTTTCAAACGTTCAATCACTGCGTCCACTGCTACTTAACCTCACCCTTCGAGACGCATTACTCTTCATTCACGCCCCACAAGGAAGGCCTCCAACTGTCATCCCTTGGTGGTGGGACAGAGGCGGATCTGTCGATTTTTAGTGCGAAAGTAAACCTGCAGGATACGATCGAATACAAAAGGAAGGTTTAACATCTCAAACTGAGCAATGTTAAATGATGATGTTGATGATGATGATGGGCTGTATAAGCGTCTGACATATACTTTCCCAACACTCGACACACTGCCACGTCGCCACAAAGTCGACACCAAAAAAAAAAAAAAAAAACGAAAATCACTCGCGATATATAAGCCCATAAAACGTAACACACTCAAGCAAACTGACTCGACGCTGAATAAACACATCACGAGGAGGATCTTACATACCCCCTCACTTAAGAATGTTGCTTGCTAATAAAGGCTATTGATTTATATGACTTAGCATAACACAAAGTTCAGTCTCCTGTCAACGGGTAATCCTTTGTCAGTCCAGGGTCTCCTTCACGATTCACGGAGTTGAATTGCTCTTGACTTGACCACAACCGGGCGAGGCGAGGGAAGGCGAAACGAGAAAGGGGAGGCCAGGGAAGGCAAGGGGAGGCCAGGGGAGATGAGGCGAGGTGAGACGAGGGGAGGCAAGGGGAGGGGAGAGTTGACAGTGCAGTGTTCAAAGGTTATTGTAGTCATAGCAAAACGAGCCTGCATATACATCAATCACTGGCAGAGATGCAGCCTCAGAAAGGAATAGACAGAGTGGTAGACAGGCAGACAGAGAGAGACAAATACATGTTGTTGTTCACATGCACACACACACACACACACACACACACACACACACACACACACACACACACACACACACACACACACACACACACACACACACACACACACACACACATACAAAACACAATAAAACATGCAACACTTCACAACACAACATACGATCTATATACCAATTTATATTCGAAGTTCCAATTTATATTCACGCGTGCCTCTAAACAGCAACAAAGCGAGGTCATAACCAACACTAATGTAAAGCAAGGCAGCTCATCAAGGGTGGATAACTGAGGCGTAGCAGAGACGTATGTGTGCCTTGGAGGATGAATACTGACTGGCACGGTAACTATGCAGGCCCGCGAGGATGGTCAAGGTACGACGAGACAAGACACAAGAGAAAATAGCGAAGGTATGCCGAGGGAGGGACCTAAGATGGGTCACTTTTCCCAATGGACAGAGAGGTTATAGTATCACACACACACATCTGACACGACGTCAACGTGTCTTTCTTCTGCTCATGTGCGGTTGGACACACTTAGGAAGGGAAGATGGATGGGTCTGCACCAAGGAAACAAAAAGGAAATGAAAATAATGTGAATTTAGGTTTCTCTATACGCTCACATTTATCTATTACTCTCGCATGGAAGATAAATTGATGGTTAGGCTGAACACATCTATTCTAATCCCGCACATATCTAGACTACAAAGAAAATGTTGCTTAAATTAGAATGGTCACCCCAGCTTCCAGTGTATCCCTGAACGTGTTTCTTTCGACGTCAGCTTGTTATTTAGAGACGAACGAAAGCTTCAAGTGACGAGAAGAAAAGAAACTAAACTTATACTTGGTTCATTACATAGGATTCTTAAGTCTCCCCTGCTTCCTCCATTTTCTATGCTGGTGGTGGTGTTCCCCTACCCAGTGCCACCTAACCAAAGGACATTTTCTCCCCTCACGTCCCTCCCTCCCTTCCCTCCTTCCCTGCGACGGCTGATAACAAGGAAGGTCGGTAAAACAAACTGGTATTTCTAGTATGCTTCCCTTGCCTTCATGATTTACTGCCACCTCAATACGAGTGAGCGGGAAGGAAATTGTGTGTCGAGTTTTCCATGTTTGTTTGTCTTGTGCCGAACAACTTCCTGTAAAAAGTTTCCTCAGAGACTGAATACTTCCTCTTTTCTCCGTTTGCAAGTTTATTTCGTTGACTCTGTCTGTATGTTTGTTTACGTAATCTCTCTCTTTCTCTTTTTTTCTTCTCTCTCTCTTTCTCTTTCTTTCGCTGCATACCCCTTTTATCTCGCTCTCATAACAAGGGCAAGGCTACATAATTCAGCGGTCTTCAGCTGTTCGTGGCTCTTTCGCGGTCTTAAGCTGTCACCGAGACTCATCCCTGTCATGAATCAGCGGCGAGTGTTGCAAACCAGCGGCAGCCACACCACTGCAGGAGAATCACATTGAGATCTACGTGAGCTCTAAGGTGTTGCGCGTAAAAACGAGGTGAAGGAGTTAAAATTACGACGACTGCAACCTTAAGAAAGATGAATGAATGTGGCGTAAATATTTGATGACGTGAAACTTAAGGTATAACGAGTGCTCCAACCAACCACCTTTGATTAAATTAAAAGCATCTTACCCAATGAGTGAATCGAGGCTTGTTACAGACTTTTCCTGCATCGTAGCCAAGACGAGGAGTCACCAATTAACACCAGATGACCTTAAAGTAATCGGCCCCAGCTGTCTCGTATGGTTAGGAACGAATGGAGATTGGGAAAGGTGGGTCGGTACGAGGCGAGAAGGAACGGGTCCGGAGAAGAAGTGTCGAAGTAAGGGCAGAAAAGAAGTTATTTGGGAAGCTGTAAATAGTACATCGTGGTGTGTTATAGTATAAAATATTAATTCACGTGGTTTTGATTTGCCTGAACTGCCATTGAGCGGCGTCAAGTCTAAGAAATATCACCATAGACAACATAAGCACAAGTCACAATATTAAATCATGAAGGAGAGATTTGCGTTTCTCTCAATATATGTGTAAAAAAAGACTTACTAGAAGGGTGATATTCTACTACTACTACTGCTACTACTGCCACTACTGCTACTACTACTACTACTACTACTACTATTACTACTACTACTACTATTACTACTACGACCACAACAATGCTGATATAATACAAAGAAAACAAATAGAATGAAGCACCAATACACCAAACACAACACAACACTTTCAAAAATTCTACCACACGAAAATATTCCATTAACTACGCCATAA
The DNA here is from genome assembly GCA_036785275.1 of Cancer borealis. Lineage (NCBI taxonomy): Eukaryota > Metazoa > Arthropoda > Malacostraca > Decapoda > Cancridae > Cancer > Cancer borealis. Next base: position 13,647 of record JAXIVD010002056.1, read on the forward strand.
ATATACTCCCTCCCCCCCTCCCCTCCCCTCCTCTCTCTCTCTCTCTCTCTCTCTCTCTCTCTCTCTCTCTCTCTCTCTCTCTCTCTCTCTCTCTCTCTCTCTCCCCCCCTCCCCCACAAACAAGGCCCGGGCAGTTTGTTATACCATTGTCTTATGCACAGCCCGAGCACGCCGTCTGGCCTTGTGGTGGAACTCCATACTTCTTCTTCTTCTTCTTCTTCTTCCACATCTCCGCTCTGCACGCAATCAAACTCCACACACACAAACACACACACACAAAAAAAAAAGAGGAAAAACAATTGGGGTATCATTCAACGTGTAAAATGGATCAGTGTCAAGCATGATTCTATACAAACAAGTCCACGGACCTCACACTAATCCTCCTCCCTATATTCTTTTCCTCCTCGTCCTCCTTGTCCTCGTGGTTCCTTAGTTTCGCCCACACACGCACACATACACACACACATATCACTTACCTCCTCCTCCTACTCGCTTGGTGTCGCCACTTCTCATCACGCTTCTGTGCCAGCAAAAAGCACCGTCTAAGCTACTCACTTTTCCTACCCCTCCCTCCCCTTCTCTCTCTTTCTTCCTCCTTCCCTTCTTCTCATCATCGCTAAGTTACTCTCCCGTCGCTAGGCTCCACAGACTCCCACCCTCTTGTGTATTCTTTGGCACCCAATTGTATGACGCGGGTGGCAGCAGCGGCCAAAGTCAACGTGTATTTAACGACTCACAAGGCTGTTCTCGGGTGGTCGTGTTGTGTCTCTAGACGAACCAAGATAGGGTGGTCGTTGTAATAAATCGTCTGGGTTGGGTGGTGGTTACTGCACACTGGCACGCGCCCTTGAAATTCGCAAGTACCACTACACACCACACGGGAGCGGCGGCAAAGGTCTTATAACGCCGCGGTGATAACGAGGGTGTGGATGTTATTAGTCACGTTACGTTCTCGAGGCCCGACAGTGTTGAGGCAAAAACAGACAACTACTAGACAGATGACTGGGACAAAAACATAGACAGCCGTTGAGGAGAGGAACAGGCAAGCGTGTGTGTGTGTGTGTGTGTGTGTGTGTGTGTGTGTGTGTGTGTGTGTGTGTGTGTGTGTGTGTTGGGGGAGGGGGGGAGGGGTTAAGGGAGGAGCCCCAAGACAGACAGACTGGCGGGCAGGTTGGGCCGTATATCCCCATCAGACACTTCAAGTCATATAAGGCAGAGGACCTGATGCGCTCAACCTCTCAAGGGTTATAGCAGCGGTGGGAAGGAAGAACCGTCGCGTCTAGGCAGCGCGAGACACAAAAAGACGCACCCCCTGGACTCACACCCTTCTTTACGACCTGCCGCGTTCACTTCCTCAACCCAGCACGACCTAAACCAAAAACTGTCAATTCCACCACGTCGACGCTTAAGTAAAAAAATCGTTTGTGGTGACCCAAGAAAGCGTGACGACCTCGGTAAGAATGGAAGGGAAGTGATGTCCAAACTAAGCCAGGCTGCCGATACAACATGACTGCTAGATCGTGCATGTTGATTTATTGGCGACGAAGCGGACCTGGAATCTATAAGTGTGCAATATGACCGCTTGTGTATATAATTAGTAGCCATGTATGTGAGGTTACAAGCTTATGAGGCAGACACCTTTGTTAAGCATCAAGTGGGTCGTAACTTATCATGGGGTACGGTTTTAATTTTCAGTCCAAAGAGGTTTGGCTGATGAATTTTTATGCGACAAGGAAAAATAACTTACGCAGAAAGTGAAGTTGAAACGAATGGGTGCGAGTCCAAAGTGGATGAGCTCAAGGCATGAAAGAGAAAGTATAGAACCATGTGTAGAAAAGGGAAGTGAATGCAAAAAATTAAGCAAAACTACACCATAAGTAAAACCATTGAAGAAAAATTGTTTTGCTTTTAGTGTTGCAGTTCCCAGTGCACACTACACCCTCTCCCCCCAGCCAGCATTTGGGCCTCATTTCCTGCCTGGCGAAGGGGGACGCAAAGCAAAAATTACCATCTATTACGGCGCCCTCATAAATGCAGTAATGATCACCCATTAACGCACCTTTATCAGTGAGCTAATTACCACCTGTCCAACTTTCCTCGATACAATAATCACCACCTCAACTTATTTTCTCTATATTTAATACATTACTAATTAGAAAACACCCCGCCGTTGTTCACTTGCTGTCGCTCTCGTCTCACTACAAGATAAGCTAAGCGAGGCGGGGCTGGGCGGGGCTGGCAAACTTACGGAGACAGGAAGGAAATTAAAATCAGCCCCAAAAATGACGCTAATGATTAAAGAAAAATTAAGATACTAGTTTTCAGACGTAAACTATTGCCAAAGACGCGCTGTGTGGTGGTGGTATTGTTGAGGTTACTAATAAAACCTCCTCATAGCCCTCATAACCTCATAACCATCCTAACCATCATAACTACATAACCTCATCACCCTCATAACCTCATAACCTTAAGCTGCATAATATTATTCTTCCTTCTAGGCATTGACAGTGAGGCGAGGCGAGTGTAGGTGTGAGTGACAAACAAAGATGGATGAAGTCATGAAAGTTGGAGTTGTAGGTCATGAGGTGCAGGTCAGGATCATGAGTGGGTCAAGGTCACGTAGTAATTTAACTCTTTCTGGGTAATTAAGGTTCTGGGGTCCTGAGGAGGTGTGGGAGGTCTGATTCATGAGTTTGAGGGTCACTGAGAAGGTCACTGAGTTTCATGAGGATTCCAGCAACACGTGCTTGGATTGTACTAAGAGGGTATATAACAATGTGTATGTGTGTGTGAGTGTGTGTGTGTGTGTGTGTGTGTGTGTGTGTGTGTGTGTGTGTGTGTGTGTGTGTGTGTGTGTGTGTGTGTGTGTGTGTGTGTGTGTGTGTGTCACTGTTTTAGTCTGTTTGTATCTATGTTTATGTCTGTCTGTCTGTCTTACTGTCTGTTTATCTATATGTCTGTCTCTCTCTGTATATACTCATAGGAGACAAACAAAAAAAACAACTTCAAAGTCAGTGCATCAAAAACTTTTGCAATTCATAAAGACATCCATTACTCACACTCACACTCTACTAACACTCAATGAACACTTGCAACAGGGTAAGAATAGCAGTTATATGATGAAAAGCTGGTAGTAATTCCCGTAGGGTTAAAAAAACATATTGAAGTGGGACTCATTTATTTTGTCCTCTCTCGCGCTCATACACACATATCATTTCTTTTATTTATAATTAATTGCTACTGTTGAAATAATCATTAAACATTTTCCTCACTAAACACACACACACACCTTCATAAAACAGGTGAGATACCTTATAAAACACACACACACACACACACACACACACACACACACACACACACACACACACACACACACACACACACACACACACACACACACACACACACACACACACACACACACACACACACACACACACACACACACACACACACACACACACACACACACACACACACACACAGAAAAAAAACTACACACTCGTCACAAAGGTAAGGTAACGGGCCCATCCCTGCATTCAGAACTATCAGGTACACCTTGCGCGTGCCAAAACACCGCCTCTCTTAGCCTGGCCCATAATGACTCTATTCCTTGTTTAGTGTGACCCAACTGGAGTCCCGCAGCCCCGCCCTCTCACAAGCACACACTCACACACTCTTACCTACTCTTTGCCATCCCTAGCTCCTACCTTTTACCCTTGCCCTCACTCCCTATCCTCCTTGCTGCTATTGCTCCCTTCCCTTCACCCTCTGCCCCTTCCCCCTGTTCCACCCCATCAAGACCTGACCCAGAGAGGTATAAAGAGGGACATTTGCATAAGGTTAATACATGTAGTGTTTATGCGATTCTCCTGCGAGACCAAGCACTTGTGTGTGTATGTGTGTGTGTGTGTGTGTGTGTGTGTGTGTGTGTGTGTGTGTGTGTGTGTGTGTGTGTGTCTGTGTGTGTGTGTGTGTGTGTGTGTGTGTGTGTGTGTGTGTGTGTGTGTGTGTGTGTGTGTGTGTGTGCGTGTGTGTGTGTCATAATTCACATAATAATAGATACAGGTAATGCCAAGATGCAAATGCTGAATAAAATAATAAGTGAGAACATGATCGGTCCAAACCCACACACGCACACACACACACACACACACACACACACACACACACACACACACACACACACACACACACACACACACACACACACACACACACACACATACACACACACACACACACACACTGTATAACCTTGACCTGCAACCCTTCCTTTGCTTTCTAGTTTATAGTTTATCTTCTCCCCGTCGCCTCCTTACCTCCAAATAGTTCCACACTTCCCTCAAGGCTAACTATAACATCCTAGAACCCTTTACAAGCCTTAAGTGCTGCCTATGAGAGAGAGAGAGAGAGAGAGAGAGAGAGAGAGAGAGAGAGAGAGAGAGAGAGAGAGAGAGAGAGAGAGAGAGAGAGAGAGAGAGAGAGAGCTGGTTCCTGTAATTTATATGGTGACATTTATTGTTTCCCCCTTGAAAGCTCCGCGCCGCCCTAGTCACAGTAGCACAAAGGGAAGCTTTATAGTGTTGGTAGTAATGAGTTTGCGATGCGCCTTTGAGATTGTGCATTAGATTTATTAGGTTAGGTTAGCTATCGGGTCGGGTGTTGTGTTGTGTTTTACCGTTTTCACTGAGTTTATATACACGTCTACATGCATGGTAGGTTATACTGTATGTAAATTGATTCAGTCTAGTTTGTGTTGTGTTTTATCTTTTGGGTGATGTTTCCATGCATGAAACTATATATATGTATCGGAACTTACGTGATATGATAACATTTGTATCTATCTATCTACCTATCTATCTATCCATCTCTTAATCTATCTGTCACTCTATCTACCTAACACACACATAGAGATACGGTATGAACTAGAAAACAAAAATAATGATGTTGTGAATGAAAACACATAATAAACGAGGAGCAGGAAGAAGGAGGGAGAGTGAGTGTCAACCTTTGCTTAGAGAGGCGATCACCTATCAGTCAGACATGAGTTGGCGGCGACAAGGGATGAACTGACTCCCTCCTCCCTCCCTCCCTCCCGCCCTTCTGATGCACCAGTTAATTTCATAAGCGGGAGTGTCGGGTTGATGGAGTGAATATCAACAAGGCCGGTGTGTGTGTGTCTGTGTGTGTGTGTGTGTGTGTGTGTGTGTGTGTGTGTGTGTGTGTGTGTATGTGTGTGTGTGTGTGTGTGTGTGTGTGTGTGTGTGTGTGTGTGTGTGTGTGTGTGTCTGTGTGTGTGTGTGTGTGTGTGTGTGTGTGTGTGTGTGTGTATGTGTGTGTGTGTGTGTGTGTGTGTGTGTGTGTGTGTGTGTGTGTGTGTGTGTGTGTGTGTGTGTGTGTGTGTGTGTGTGTGTGTGTGTGTGTGTGTGTGTGTATGTGTGTGTGTGTGTGTGTGTGTGTGTGTGTGTGTGTGTGTGTGTGTTTGCGAGTGCCTACTACTACTACTACTACTACTACTACTACTACTACTACTACTAATAATAATAATAATAATAATAATAATAATAATAATAATAATAATAATGATAATAATAATAATAATAATAATAATAATAATAATAATAATAATAATAATAATAATAACAATAATGACAAAGGGTAATCTATTTAAGGGTACAAAAGCGTGCTGAAAATCTATGCATTGTATTACGAGAGGGAGATAAAATTTGCAAATAAAAAATAAAAACTAATATTCTAGTGATTACATTTAGAATCGCCCATCAAGGAATAATGATGAGAACAATAATATTTTCAATGATCGATGAAATAAACCATTACGTGTGAATTAGGGGTCGTTATTGTGACAAAGGTTCATTCGTTTATCGTTAATTATTCAAACAACTCTATTGTCTTTACATCTGTCAAAGTGTGTTTGGATGAGTTTGGTACGTGCTGTGTGTGTGCGTGTACGTGTGTGTGTGAGTGTACGTGTATATGAGTGTACGTGTGTATTCATGGACTTATTATTTCATGCTAAATACACACACAAAAAACAACATACATACATACATACACAAACGCACGCACGCAGAAACATACACACACAAAAACAAAAATCTTAAAGAGTTTCTCATAGCTAAGCGAGGCGCCAAAATGCCACCTTTCCACTTATGTTTTCTTAGCGGCCGGCACTCGCGTCCAATCCTTCCCCGTCACTTTAAAGCGAGACTTTATCAACCTCCTGAGCGATGATAGCATCCGTTGGTGTGTGTCTCCTTATGACGAAGTGCTGAACAACGTTAGTCCTTCTCCTAACAAGGCTGAGGCTATAACTCCACAGAACAGGAAGATAAATGATGCACTCTGATATTATCGCCGCTGAGGTTTAGGTCATCAGGCACCTAACCACTAAACTTCTCTCAACAAGGCTTCCACGCACAGGAGACCGGGAGAAACTTAGCATCGTCTTGTAGGATCTGACAGACGTTGAGTGGAGGTGAGGCATGGTATGGGAGGACAGCTCGTGGACAGTAATTAAAGCCGGCAGTAACTATTGTGAGACCAGAGCCAAGACACACAGTTAGTTGCCTTATATAATGTCATCCATACCTTCGCTATGCATGATGACTAACGCCTATGTGAGCCAGCTAAAAAGTGGCCAAGATTAGAATAGATGAGTAATTCACGGCCATCTTGCTTACCTCTTCCCATTCTTTTTTTTGTTTTCTGTGATCAATTTATGATTTCCACACTCGTCATCTTTCAGGTGTGTGTCAGATGCATTGTAATTTTCATGTTAACACATATATATTTGTGTCAGAAAGAAACTTAAAAAAAAAAAAAATCTGACACGGGGTTTTGCCGTCTAAGAAAACAATCTACTGAGAATCTTTGTACATTTGAAAATTACATGTTGCGTAGAAGAATTGAGCCAAAAGATAAGTTACCATGAAGGCAAAGTCATAGTAATTTAGGTAAAACAAAAATACATGTGACTTAGGCTACGTAAGGAAGGAAGGAAGCTCTGGGAGATAATACATACTTGTCTTCTCTCAACACGCACATTCTTTCCTTCTTTTCCCTATACCTGATGTGTTCGCGTGCTGGGGGAGGCGATGGGATAGTGGGGTCAGGGTAAAGTAGGCAGCAGCAGCAGGAGTGGCGGCGGCGGTGGTGGTGGTGGTGGTGGTGGTGGTGGTGGTGGCGGTGGTGGTGGTGGTGGTGGCGGCAGTAATGGTGACGGCCGGGTAGGTGTGGCAGACGCTGCTCAACGTTCAGAGGCAGCGGACGTGTTGCTGTGCAGTGCCGCGCCTAGTGACCACGCCGGAACCACGCGAGTTAGCAAAAAGATACCCAACTATATTACCCTCAAAATTCATTCAATTCCCTCCACCCTATTATTTTTTCTTCTTACAAGTGATGCCTTAGTAATATCACGGTTTTTTGAGGCTGTCGTTACCTGCCAAGTAATCTACACAACGTAGGCTCCTGTGCACCGCCTGAGCCTTGAGCGTCAGGACATTTGCACAGTTTCTTCGGTCAACGCACTTCACCTCCTCCACCAGCACAGTAGTGACAACGTTTTTTTTTGTATCGTTTCATCTTTCTTTTTAATCTTTAGACGTATGTGACCCTCTTCTCACGTCCTTTTTAATCAGGGATGTAGGATGAAGGGATGTTCAGTGGGATATTTCTGAGTATTTCTTCCTATCTTATCTCTCCCTTTCTTACCTCCTCTCATCTCATTCCTTGTATTTCGTTTTCCTTTCTCATTTTATTCTAGCATCCAACTCATCTTCCTCCTCTCGCTTTCCCAGCAATGGTTGGGTTCGCGGGTCATTATTGCCTTCCATCTGAAGCTCCCCTGACCCCTCCTCCCTACCCTCCCTTGCCTCCTGCTCACTCTAGGTATCCAAATGGCTCTCCAGATAACGCTCACTCGTGCTGTTTATCTTTCAGCGGGACGTTAAGTAGTTAATGACGCTTCTGTGATCAAAAATTCCTCTATTTTGCACAAGTCTCCCTTTGTCAGTAGTGTCTATCGCTGAAAATGGATAGTCCTCTCCTCGCGCTGTCTCGTTGCCTGTGCCGAGCGGCTGTCTGTATGTATTCAAGGCCTGACAAGAGATCTGACATGGCGAGGCAGTTGTTTCGCCTGAAGGTACGGCTACTGATATTCCTCTTAACTGATATGAAAACAAAGAAAGAAAAAAAGAGTAATGTAGAGATGCTCAGATTATTTTTTTTTGCTCTCATTTTCTATAACAAATTAGGATGTTAACAAATTCAGTAACAGCGCTAAGTAGTAGGGTTTTTGTCGGCCTTTTCACGTCTAGACATCCAGCTGTGGGAAGTAAACAGCTGGACCAGAAGGTGAACTGAGGTTAAGGCGATGATGAGCTTCTTATCGAATAGTAATAATAGTGAGGAAGCCTTTGAGGTAAACATGCAAGCAGCGCCTCACCAGCGACGCCACGCCACGCCACCCTCACCCTCCCAACCCACGCCACACACGCTGCTGGGTAACACGTCCTACACTCTGCACGCACACACGCACACACGTTTTCGTCAGTGTTGTTAGGTTGTTAGTCCACCTATGTGCTAATGAACGCTATCTTGCAATTCATTATACCGAGTCACCTTTAGGCCATAATTACCATTGCACAACCATTAGACTCCACAAAAACAAAACAAATAAGCACACACACACACACACACACACACACACACACACACACACACACACACACACACACACACACACACACACACACACACACACACACACACACACACACACACACACACTTGTAAGAATAAACAACCAAGTAATGAGAAACGTAAGCTATATAAAAATAGTTCAGACATTCTTAGACTAAAAAAAAAAAAAAATAGGTTAAAGGACGAACCAAAAACAAAAACAACAACAAAAAAGCACGCACGCAGAGGCATGCAGTGTGTGGCGACGGAGAAAATGCAAAGGACAGGAAATTCCACTCGTGTGCCAAGGAATTAAACTTCAGCATTCAGTAGAGAGTAAAAACAGAAAAGAAGCGTCAGACTCTCATGTCAAGACGACCATGACAGGACAAGGTGACAGTGGTGGTGGTGGTGGTGGTGGTGGTGGTGATGGTGGTGGTGGTGGTGATAAATGGACATGATCTAATCCAAAACAAACATTCAGGAACGATAATGTAACACTTAACCTTATCAATTTGAGGACATTCGACATACGATCAATATCACATTAACATTATTGGTATGAAGTTGCTGCTCACTTGCCCCTCTCCAGTCTGGTACTAAAGCCCTCTCTTTATGAAATGGCCTCCCTCTCCTACTCGCATCCTTCCCACTCAGCCCTCTCTTCCCACCCATCCCTCTCTTCCCTCTTCGTCACCTTATAAATATATTGCAATAGTTTCGACCTTGACTCAGACATCAGCATGGTTTCAAGTTTTATTGGTGACTGATGTTATTATGACCATGAACAAGAAATGGACTATATATATAGTACAAGGCATTATTATTATTCTAGATTATATTAACAGCAGGTGAATAGCTGGTCAGGTTGACAGGATGGGCGGGAAAAAAAAACCATAACTGACATGAGATGAGAAAATTATCTAGCAAGAACAGACACAAAGACGAAAGAAAAAAAATTGAAAAAAGTTTTTGTCCGGCAGGAAACTAAGTAATTCCTATCAACGATGATGATTATTCAGCTACAACAACTTTAAAGAGCTCCCTTCAGCGTTTAATTTTAATGGGAGGGCGTGGTCCTTCCCCACCTCTTGTATCATCTGTGGGGTGTGGCCGCTCCTAACTCCCTTCCATGACACGTGTGGGTGTGGCCCATCCCATCACAAGGCAGGTGATCTATGTGACCACCTCAGACACTCTTACCGTGCACGATCAACGACCAACATTTCGCCTGCGACCTTCCATTTATCTCAGATCAAACCAACATCCCACACTTTCCCTTAAAATCAAAGTATAATAAATCGAGGTTTATACTTGCTTGAAACACGACTTGCTCGTTGCCTACATTGCTTAGTGACAGGAGGAAGAGTTATTTTGGTGTAGGTGTCGAGAAACTCTCCTGCCCTCGCCTGTAGGTCGCAGGAAGGGTGAACCAATTCATTAATGACTGTCGGAGGAATGTATGTGTTGGTAAGAAGCTTATTTATGTATTTACAAAACCATCTTGCCTTTAACTTTAATTTTATAGTCTCCTTTTATACTGACGAAGAGAGGTTGGTCGTCCTAAATGGTCTACCCTAACAAGGGCATTTAAACAAAGGAATTCAACTTCATTTTTGTATCATTCATGTATCCAGTTGATCCCTTCTCGTGTTCATCTGTGTTCCTGTTTCCTCACTTGTATACGAAAGCAGTGGATCATGTGACCCTCTGAGCCCCGTCCCCACATCAAGACTAATCAAGTGGGTATCGATCGGGTATCGTCGTGCGGCTGAGCGGGTAGGGTGTCACGGAGCCAAGATATCACGTTACACAAGAGCAGGTCTTCCCTCGCTCGTCCATTTACAATCAAGGTGGTGGTGGTGATGGTGGTGGTGGTGGTGGTGGTGGTGGTGGTGGTGGTGGTGGTGGTGGTGGTGGTGGTGGTGGTGGTGGTGGTGGTGGTAGTGCTGCTGCTGCTGCTGAAGTAAGGCTATCACGAGACTGTTCGAATATAAACCTGTACGCAATATGTAAGCCTGAGTAAAGCCTAGAATGATCTCTATTCAAATATATATTTTTATAAAGCATTGGAAATAGAGTTACGATTTTAATGTTATGGAATTAATTATGTTTGTTAAAAGGCAATATGTTTGAACTAACGTATCGACTTAAATCAAATCAGTCGCGTGTAAAATCACTTTCATGGGAGTTAGTTCCCATCGTAACCTGCTATACGAGCGTAATGATTCCGTGTGTTCTGATAATTAATTAGAAATTTTTTTATCACAAAGGAATGTACTACCATCAATTTTACCAGCACGTGCATCTGTGTGTGTGTGTGTGTGTGTGTGTGTGTGTGTGTGTGTGTGTGTGTGTGTGTGTGTGTGTGTGTGTGTGTGTGATTGGGTGGGTGGGTGTGGGTTATCTCTCTCTCTCTCTCTCTCTCTCTCATTCGCTTTATATATACTCAAAGTTTAAATATACACTGGCACCCAAACATACCCACTCACCCACACCCACACCCACACACACACCCACACCCACACCCACACCCACACCCACACCCACACCCACACCCACACACACACACCCACACCCACACCCACACCCACACACACACACACACACGGCCCATCCTCCTCCTGACTTCTTCGTGGCTTCCAACCATAATAATGTGAAATAAATAAATAAATAATACACCAAAACAAACCGCCTTCACCTCTGGGCGGCAGTGTTACTCTCGGGTCAGTCCATTAACGTCAAGATAATGTGAGAATTACGACCACGAAAGGCTGGCTCGCTTTGCCCATGGCCTCAGAAATACCTTCGTTCAGCCTCCATCTCTTAATTCTTATTTTCTGAATCTCTCTCTCTCTCTCTCTCTCTCTCTCTCTCTCTCTCTCTCTCTCTCTCTCTCTCTCTCTCTCTCTCTCTCTCTCTCTCTCTCTCTCTCTCTCTCTCTCTCTCTCTCTCTCTCTCTCTCTCTCTCGTACATTTAGGCGCAGTGACTTTTTTCAGCGTCTTCACAATATTGATGGGACGGTCACACGGCAGGCAGGTGTCGAGGAGGGTTGAAGATGAGGGTGAGAAGGGTGATGGATCTGTCCTCTCATGTGATTGGCTACACAGGTTCTTCCTTCCTCCTTTTCACCCTCCCTCCCTCCCTCCCTCTTCCTCCTTCCCTCTTCCCTCCCTTCCCTCGCGCAACACCCACACGGTCTTCTGTCAATAGCATTTCCATTTAGGTTCTATCGCCTTCGCTTTGGCCTCTTAATTCACGTTAAACATGACTTCCCACTCAGCCCACCTCTTCCTCGTCTTCATTTGGTGTCCTCCTTCCTCTCAGTACCTTGTTAAGATCCCCTCAACACCTTGCACTTTTCGTAACTACCTGTCAGTTAGTATTTCGTATGATTACATCTTCTCTCACCTGTTCTTGTTCCCTTCCCTCTTTCCCTTCTCCCTTCAGTGTCTGTTTCGTAGATTTTTTTGTTTTTATACCTTCCTCGTTTTTTTTTCTCCACCAAACTTTCTTTCCTCTTTTTTTCTCTTCCTATTCTCGTAAAAGTTTACTTCCTTGTTTTCTTTCTCCCCTCTCGTCATCGACTCCCAAATTATCCTTCGCTGGCTCTCCTCTCTCCTTTCTCTTCCTCGATCAACAAACCTTTTACCCTTTCTTTTCCTTCCCTTACTTTGTCATGCACTCAGAGTTTCTTCCCATCATTACCTTGTCATCTATAACCCTTCTCCTCTCTCCTCACTTTCCTAACTTGAGCTTCGGCATAATTAAGCTCAAGTTTCGGCATTGAAGGGAAGGGAACAGCGTGATGACGGAACAAGAAAACTATCTTAATGTATTATTAAAGCCACCTGCAGCCACTCAACTTTAATGCACTACAGATGTGTGCTTCGTTTTCTTCCTACACGTTGGAGGTACTATAATAAAAGATTCCTATTCCTCACGTGCGTATAATAAACAATGAAGTAGTGTTGTTATAAAGTTGTGTTATAATAAAATATATATCAATATCAGCGTTACCGAAAAGCTTTGACAAAATAAACAATCATGGAGTCATATATAGAAAAATTGCGAATCTCCAATTATATTCGTTTCGAAAAAAAAAGTTAAATAAAAAAACGCATCGCATCCACTTTTGATTTAAATTTTTTTTTCACCTATAAATTATTATAGTAGTTATGTTCCTCTCTAACACCTCCACGTCCTTTTAAACTGTTATATCCATGCTGTCAGTATACATAACTTTTTTTTTAATATGTGCTTGTACCCGATTCTAAATAAATTTGCACTGAAACATATTAAATAAAATCCTGTTCAACTAGATGATGTAAATTATATAATAACTGAGTTCTGCATTGACGGGCAGTTGACAAATATCCAATATGAAATTCCGCACCAGCTTTTTCCACTAATAGATTTATACATGTGGTGAAATTTGACGTAGTAGATATTAGAGTGCTTATGCTTGCGTCCTTTCGTAGTGGACTAGACTGAATAAGCTGCACGAGGCTTATAATCTTATTGTAACTCTGAGGGAAACGCTAATCCAATCTAACGATCCAACAGCGAGTTTTCATCGGTTTAAAAGTACAGTGAATACGTTAAGTCCATTTGTAACGAAGCTTGTGTGTGACGTTGTATATTTTGACTACGATGACTGCCACTGATACTAAGTAGACGATGACAAGACCGACAATTACCTCTTATCATTATTATTGCATCGTTTCTCTCATCATGTGTCTGTCTGCTCACCATCACCACTCACCATCACCACCAGCTTGTGAGTCTCTTCCTCCTCGTCCCTACCGCCCACGCTACCCTTCCCATCCTATCTCTTTCCTTCCCTTCACTTCCCTTCCCTTCATCAACACGTTCACTAAGTCACCACAAATCCCCTTCACCATCAACACCCATAATATTAAACAACTACAATCATCCACCAAGAAATATTAAGGTTTCTAAATATAGTAACAAAAAAAAATCCCGACTAAGAATCTCGTTTTCAAATATTTAAAGTGTTCGTTCCACATGACAGACACACACGACCCCAAAAAGGGACACAATCACTTTCCTACACATAATGGCGGTGATCAGAGGCTCGTCCTGCGTTGACGTCAAGGAATAAGGGAGAGGAGGTGGGGAGGAAGGGAGAGAGGGAGGAAAGGAGGGTGGGTGGGTGGGAAGAAGGAAAGGACGCTGATGGCTTTAAGGGAAGGGGTTGCTGGAGGGAGGGGAAGGGAGGGGAAGGCAGCAGGTAGTGGTGGTGGTGCTTACTGATCATTAGGATAAGAGGATGGAGGAGGAGGAACTCAAGTTATTTCAGTAAAGTCCAGCATGTATTTATATTTCCAATACAGGTTAGGGTAGATATCTTTGTGTGTATCTCAGCAAGGTCATCACGATATTTTGGTGAACAATTATATTATGGCTCACTTATGGCAGCCCTTGTTGACTTCTTCTTCAGCATCCTCGAGTTGATCCAATAATTAGTATAATCCATATTTTACATGATTTTTTTAGTATTGTTAAATAATAAAAACAAAGAATATAAAACGTTGGATGTAATAAAGTTAAGACTCTCTCTGGAATCTTTACAACTCTTAAGCTTTATAAAACGAAGACAGCCTTGGAGATTATTATCGCTATTCTTCCTCCTTCATATTTGATGACACCGACGCCACCAGAACGTTCCTTCAATCCTCATAAAACCCAATAAACACCAAACGTAAAAATAAATAAAAATGGTAATAAAATAATAGACCAGTGTTGTAAAGGAGAAAGAACACTTGACATGTCACTCTAGATCAGCTTTACTCAACACAAGGCCGAAGATAAAACCTCTTAAATTATACTCATCTGAATCACGTTTTTCTTTCTGGCGCCAGACTGACTTCTTTTCCAACCCAACCTAACCTAACCTAACCATCACCATCACCATCAAACTATATACTCATACATTAAACCCTTACCTCCCTCCCCTTCCAACATCACAGACACGTCCTTTACCTGTCTTCCTCCACGTCAACTTTTCCCTCCCCCCCCTTGCCCTTCTTCCCATGTGATACGCAGGCCAAAGGTGTTCAATTTGAGGTGCAGTGTTCAGGTGTCTCATGGTGGAAGGTGACGTAAATTTTACCTTAGGATCAGGATGCGCTTGACAGGGTGGTATTAGGTGTTATTTCTGTACTCAGTCGTTTGATTATGATGAGGAACACGAGACAGGAGACAGGAGAGGAGGAGGAGGAAGAGGAGGTGATGCTGTAAAGATAGGATAGGGGAGGTTAACGGGGAGTGTGTGTGTGCGTGAGAGATAACACACACACACACACACACACACACACACACACACAGACACACACACACACACACACCACACACCACACACACACACACACACCACACACACACACACACACACACACACACACACACACACACACACACACACACACACACACACACACAATGTAGGGTGTGCCACTGTGACCTATTTAAGGTAAACACCAACAAGAGTCACCTTCAGCGGATTACTACAGTGCAACTTTCTAGGACATTATATCACGGCCAGCACATGAAACATAATTATAGGCTTCGGTAAATTACTTTTCTCTTTTTTCTTCCTCAAGCCAAACCTCTTACTGCTGACTAATACTCTTACTTCATTCCTGACATTCGTTATTACTACTAGGCATTCAGTATTATTTTCTCTCTTCATATGTTGTTTTTTTCCCGTTTATATTAGTTATTCCTCGTCTTGAATAACTCTCAAACTCTTACACTATTATGTGAATCTACGGGAACCTAAGAAGCTACTGATCGTGTGTTGAAACTAAATCCCTTGTAGTATAAATATAAGCATAACGTCGTGTATGTATATATGTATGTCAGATGCTTGGGTCTCGTCTCCTCTCCTCCACCTTGACACACATTAAAAGGCTCTCGTGGGGCGTTGAGTGAAATGCAAATACGTTAAAGCAAATTATAATTAAGAAAAATACGTCTTTAATCTAGGCAAAAGCCGGCCATCTCAATCAGGCCGCCACGTCTTGAAGATTTTATCATTATACTTTAAGTTTTCATTATTTAGTTTATTTCCCCTGCTGGCAACGTTGGTGTTCGAGCCTAAAAACCAGAACCACCATCAATCACTAGAAATTATTAGGCATCTTCTCTCTCTCAAGTTTTTTTTTTTTGTGGTGGTTTAAATCTAGCGTATCTATTTTTCAACGACTTATTAATAGTGTAGGAAGGCAAGGCATGAGAGGGTCTAGTTCACCTGGCCGCAACAACCCTTGCTTGGGGACTCGAGGGCTTGTCAGCTTGGCTTCCCTCAGCATACCAAGATGTCACGTTGTTTATTTAGTGTTAGTGTGGGCGAAGAGTGCCAACGCCCTTCCTCCCCTCCCTTCCCTCCCCTTCCCTCCCTTCTCCGTATGTCTGCCGTCTGCTTGACTCTACCGGGAAACTCCAGAGGCCATCCATCATTCTTGACGCATTACTCACAGTCTCCAACCAAGCCAGAACAGCAGCACGTAACCCCGACACTTAGGAATATGGATGAATTTATTTACAGAATTGTATACGAATATATATTTCTAAGTGGGATTTTAAAAGTAGGCGCAAGTGGTGCTTAATAGGTGGCAGGTG